>JAPYZD010001151.1:0-33221 GCA_030522725.1 Ichneumoninae sp. B BG-2022a | reverse complement strand
TGGTTTGGTTGAAAGTTACATTCGAAGAAAAACAATTAATTGCGATCGAAGAATCGTAGGTGTTAGGTAAATGCCGGTCGAGTTAGATAAATTTCGTTTGCTCACTGAAGCTTACGTAAACCAGCCCTATCGACTCAATCGAATGTAAGCTAGCTCCGTCTGTTAACGAGAAAATTTCGACTCAATATTGGAGTGACCAAAACAAGTTTCTCGATTGATTTTTTTTTCTGCTGGGATACAAGACGAATTCCTTCATATTTTGAATTTTTATTTTTTATTATTCGGCCCTCCAAAATCGACAAATGAATCACACATTCAAACTGCGCACACCGATAGGGAAACTTTGAGCCTTAATAACTCGGCCAATTTTTATCGTAGAAAAATTTCAAAAAAAGGAAATTACTCGGTCTGACGCGCTCTACCAGTATGTTCAATACTCTATACTAGTTACGGGACACCCTGTATATTTATATGAAAAACTGGGTAAAGCAGCAACAGGGAGAATTGAGATCTACAAGGAAAAGGAGGAACAGGAAAGGGTGCAGGGAACAATAGCTCGCCTCTGAGCATACGCTCTCCTGCCGAGCTATAGTTCACGTTGACGGGAGCTATGGCCCGTCTAATGGGTGTTTTGCTTGTTTCGAGTCGAGGTGTCTTCGCAGTCGTCAAAATTAGAGTCAGTCTTGTCTCGTACATCGGACGTCTACCTAACGTTACTACCACCGGGGCTAAGCTAAAGTGGACGACCATGCAAAGAGCACTGAAAGTATCCCGGCTTCTTTGGGATTCTGGCGCAGAGCTCTAGATGAGAACTGAAAACTGAACTCGTCTCCGCGTTAGAAAGTATGCTTGGACACAGCTCGTGAAAAGGAAGAGGAAAATTGTGTATCACGGGAGGTAGCAGCCCCACCTGCTTCTTCCAACGGATGTCTTTCTACAAGATTAACAACTACATCCCTACCGCACTTGCTTCTCGCAGAACTTGTGACTCGCGGGACCTGGTTCCCCTCGGAACTTGCTTCTCGCTGGACTTGATTCTCGCTGGACCTGCTTCTCGCTGGACTTGCTTCTCGCTGGACTTGCTTCGCGCTGAACTTGCTTTGCGCTGGACCTGCTTCTCGCTGGATCTGCTTCTCGCTGGACCTGCTTCTCGCTGGACCTGCTTCTCGCTGGATCTGCTTCTCGCTGGACCTGCCTCTCGCTGGACCTGCTTCTCGCTGGACTTGCTTCTTGGAAGTCTCGCTTCTTGCTAGATTTGCCGCAATAGAGGATTGTCATTGACCGCATATGACAATCCACTTGCTACGAAAGGATTCTCTTCCGGCCTCTTGTACCCGATGGATCTTTTTAGAGCGTCTGTCGGATCGGTGCTTACTAGAGACGAGAACAAAATTGTATCTATGAACTATCACACCCCGCGAGGAATCACACATCGCATTGATACACAAAATTCACTATTAATACAGACCATTAATTAGTTACATGGTCATTCGGAGGACGTAATTTCTATCGAGACGAATGCCACTGGTGGTTAAAGCAGCGCGTCGGACTAATATATCACTGTGTCATATGCAGAAGCTGCGAAGGGGAAATGTCATTATCATGCAATTTGATGTGCCGAGTGTCGTGCGCGTCAAATTTCACGATTATTTGGGCAATCTCGATCGCCGCGCTGACTTCCTAATTCTCGTGCAGTGGAGTTATGACATTTAACTCTGTCTCGTCACTCCGTACGCGTCGTCACATGCAGCATAGTGTCCGTGTCAGCGACGATAGAGCCAGAGACAGAGGACCGAAAGATCAGAACGACACTGTGGTACATTATTTTACTACAGGGATGGCGTGGGATCACGTTACGAGGCAAGCGACTCAACGCCCCAAGCCGAAGTACAGTAGAACCCCGATTAACCGGGGTTGGATTAACCGGGAAGCGGGGTAACCGCGGGTCTTACGACCTTTTTTTTATGTGCGTAGTGCATTACCACACGCTTCCAATAAAAGACTAGCTTGCGTACTGATAATGAAAAAAAAATCCAAAGCTTTACATTCCAATTCACATAATTTAACAGGTGCAAGTTGAACCAAATGTCATTGTAACTAGTCAACATGAAGCTGCATCATTGGCCATTATTGACTTATCTACTTTCACTGTCTAGTTCGGATTAATCGGGATTTCGATTATTCGGGGAGTCTTCGGTTCCGAGCATCCCGGTTACTCGGGGTTCTACTGTAATCGCGGAGGTGTACTCACTCGCCAGCACGCTTCGCATTTCAGAACAAGGGAGACATATTAATTTTCGAAGCGACGGGAATATATAAATGTGACAACCAGGCTGGAGGAGCATCGGCGCCGCTCCGTAGCCGAGCCCTTGCACCCTGCTGTGCTCACCGGTAATTTTTCATTTATTTAATATACGAAGTTTCCATAAGTGGGAAATCAAAACTTCGTAAATGCGTTCCGGCTGCACGCTATAAAGTAGGGGATAAACTATTTACAGTAGAACCCCGTTTATCCGATTTAAGGTAGTCATTGCGTTATGTCTGACTCCACTAAAAGCCTCATTCGTTGCTATATAACATTTTTGATTTTTAGTTTCAAATATAGCCGCTGTGTTACGTATTCCCTTAACTCGGAGAGATTCTTCCGTGAGGAGAATTATATACCGTAATTCTCTGGATTCCTCCTAGAGGAATCCCAGGTTAGGTCATCATCGTTGCCTGTAAGGAATATTTCTGAATATAATACTAATTAATCTCGTCTTTCGGAAAAATATGGTATCTTCTTCGGACAGTCCTTCGGCCAAGAAAGCCTTGGCTGCATTTAGTTGATTTTCTCTCTCTCTCTCTCTCTCTCTCTGTGATGTATTGTCCCCGGGCGGCGGAGTTTTATCTCGATCCAGATGGCGAATTGGGCACGGGCCGGGGATAGTTAAGGGCACGGGCGGGTCGGTGATGAAGGAGAGGGACCACGAATACGGCACAGGCCAGCTTGCAGACAGGTGAATCCCCACCTGTTTCGCACCTGGCCATCGCCTAACTTTTGCTTGACTTTGTGGTAGCTTCCTTATTGGTTACCTTACCGACCTGTAACTCCGTGTACAGTCACAACGTTCAAGCGTTGAATTACGTGAGGATCCATTGTTCAACTGTCACTCAACTCAAACAGCGGAAACCTCGATGGATCGTAATTGCTATGAAATGAGGGCTATTGTAATGAGCGAAACGGTGTGACAAGATGTATGGGCTTAGCGCGATTCTATTGACCGTGTCGCTATTGATGCTGTTCCCAAACGCGGTCTGTGCGACAGAACGGGCTGACGTTCCCGACGATACCGGCGTCCATCACAATCGTTGCAATATCGACCATTTGTCGATGGCTGATTCGCGAACTGTATCGCTCATTCATACAGTGCGCTTAATATTCGTTGCAGCATATTGCGCGACTGAAACGAGAAGGTATCGCATCAACGACTAAGAATAAGGACGTAAGCCCTATGTTAGAGTAGCTATGTAAAAATCTGAAAAAATACATGCGTACTAAAGGTACTAAAAAGATTAATTTTCCACAATAACAATTAGAATATATTATTAACAAATTAATCAAAAAATTAATTGTTTAACAAATTACCCGGCAACGAAACTTTTTTTTTATGAAAATGATTCGTTCATTTTTCTGAATGCGTATGGATTTTTTCAGATTTTTAAATTAGTTCGAAAGGGACATGCGAAAGGGTGAGATCGTCGAGGGACCATTTTACCATACAAATTCTGCAAATTATGCACACTGAGAAAAAAAATCGATTGCGTCAACCAAATGAGTGCTTACGGGTGGCGAACAAAATTTTTGGTTGCTCGAACAAAATAATTGTCGTAGTAATAAAAAAATATTGGATTCGCCACCCGTAAGCCCACATTTTGTTGACGCTATTGATTTTTTCTTCTCTGTGCAAACTACCACAGTTGGATTCCGGGTATGAAGAGGCTGTGGAATTCGTCTGGTGATTTTTAAAATCTATTTGAGTAGGGGAGACCGGGGCAAAATGGCACAGCAGGGCAAAAGGGGACAGTGGGGGCAAAACTCCATTTTCCAATAATTTTCGGATGCCCCATTTTGTCCTAACGATACATCCGGATTGTCAAACCCGTTTTGCACCACGGGCCACCATCGCTACCATCCAAAAGTTAATGGAAAATTGCGTTTTGTCTTATTATCCCGTTTTGCCCCGATGTGCCATTTTGCCCCGCTCTCCCCTAGTAAATAAATAATTAAATAAATGTATCCGGAATATTTTTTGTGCAAACCACCGAGAACTGTTGAAATTGAATATTAAAATTAGAGGCTACTATTTCGTTGATATTTCGATGGATTTTTCAAACGATTTTTTCGTTTTGTTTTTCAGGTGAGTCCACGTCAGCAATCGACTTCGAAAAGTAAACGGAAAAGGAATTCAGGGGATCTCGTAAAATCCAAGAAACCAGAGGATTTCTGAAATCGGATAAGTTTCAAAGTTTCATAGGGGCAGGGGGAGTAATGTAATTCGTATAGCCTTCCATAGGGGCCGGTATTAATTGTATGAGTAATGCATAATAATACGAGGTTGCCAAGCGAGGCGCGACAAGAAGCGAATTCTCGCGATCGGGGCGAAACGAGCAAACACCGTGAGCAACGCGTAGTCGCGACTGCAAAAGACCTCCAACAAACTTTTCGGCGGAAAGTCTACGGCAACAGGATATAGGAGGAGTCTCACCTCCTCGGTTGCTTGTTCGCGTTTCACAGGGACGATTACTCTTCTGTCCGCACAGCTATTTGTACCCCCCTTGTACGATCGTGTTACGTATGCATGCCCATATATATGCCAGACGTGCATATACATTTGTATGTACACATGGCTATGTAAAGTTTATGCATTCCGTGACGTAACCGATATTTATAACTGGCGATACGCAGCACAAGCCACGAAAGCGACGTATCTACGCTACGATAATTGTAGCACAGAACTCTCCTGTTTTTTTTTTTTTTTTGTTCACCGAAACACATACGTACCGAGAAAGCTCGTTATTTTGCCGAGTCATTTGTTCGATCGGACTGCAGTCGTTTTCAGTGGAGACGGATAAGTCGTGGCGATCATTTACGCTACGTATCTCTTCTCGAACACAAATTCTCAGGGAGGAAACGCTTAAGAGTTTCAGAGCTATGGACTCGCGCGTAAGACACTCGTCATTAATTGGGACTGCCCGCAAAGCTATCATTAATATTCGGAAACGATCAGTGACTCTAAAAAAAAAACTAGAAACTAAAATTGTTTTTTCATTGTTCGGGAAACGGTTTTTTGAAATAAAGTTTATTGAGAAATTGTGACATTTGCATTGAACAAGAATTGAAAAATTTGAAACATAAGAGGGTTAAATATGTCGCTCGAAACCACAATGTTCGAACTCGTCGCGAGCAAGCAAAATTTTACCGTTTGTGCCCCAACAGCTCATTGTATGGATATTTCGAATTGTTTTATGGAAGGCAATAGGAGTTATCTCAATCTTCCCCAGTTAATATAACTATCATAAACTATAAAAATAAATTGTAAATTTAATGTACTGCATCTTGAGATTTGCTAAAATTACTTACATTAATTGAACATTAAAATACTTTGCTTGTAAAATAAAAAATACCAAATGTAAAAATTATAAATCTTTTGCTTGAAATGCATACAAATTTTCATGAAACATACACATTTTACTGTAAAAATCCAACACACACGTGTTTGAAATTTTATCAACAGTTAATGTAAAAAAAAGCTTCCAATACTGTTAATTAATTTACTAAGCAATTTTTTTACAGTGCACGTTGAGAGGCAATGCATAATATATCCCGAGATAATTCTTTCCGTCGACAAAATCGCAAACCTCGTTACCTCAGTTCGACTTCCGCCCGTAGTAAAATGAATCTACTGTACGTTTCCACTTAGCAACAAGCCCGCGGCGCGCTGTAGGGAGCCGAGTAAAGTGCCGAAGCTCAAAATCAAATGCAAGTATTGTAGGTAACTGCGCGAAGCGAGCATAGAGGAGAGCGGAGCAAAACGGCACACCGGGGCAAAACGGGATAATGAGACAAAATGCAATTCTCCAATAACCTTTGGATGGTGGCGATTGTGGTAGGGGAAACTGGGGCAAAACGGGGCCATGGGGCAAAATGGGGACATGAAATGTTATATCGGCGTGGGACAAAATAGGGTTATAATGAAGCTAACAAAAGTTGCCGCAAGTAAAACCGACGGGTTCCCCGTTTTGCTCCAGATGGTTTTTTTTTCTTCAAATATCCTTTCAAAACCGGTATCGATGTAGCAGGTTTTATTGCTTAGCGTTTCCGCTTTGTCCCGATCCACCCGACGTGTGGCAAAACGGGTTTGAAAATCCGGATGTATCGTTGTGGGAAAATGGCCCATCGAAAAATTATTGGAAAATTGAGTTTTGTCCTGACTGTCCCATTTTGCCCCGTTCTTCCCTATGCGAACGGCCGCAAGTCCGATGGTATTAGGTCCGTTGCCACGGCGTCGGCAGGGAGGAGATCAGGATCGTTGAAATGCGGACGCAGAAGGCACCCCTTGGTAAGGCCCAAGGGGATCCAGCCAGTATCCGCGCGTTGGGAAACTTCTGGCGAATTCGAAGTTTAGCCCCCGTTCGACGTTGGCTGAGGCGAAGCCGTGAAACTAAGCTCTTGGGAGCGTTCCGACTATCCTGGGAATACGGTGCAACAGTTGTAGGTACAAGTAGTATACGTATCCGGAAGGTAGAACTCTTCGACCCCATACCCATGTAACAGGTACGGAACAAGTTAGAATCTGCATGGCCGGGCGGACGAGCTTCGCTCGGTTGTTTCGCATCCAGTTGCTACACTGGATTCCACTTGGAGCTTCGCTCGTCTTTCCTACATCGTCGCGCTTCCGCCGTTCCTCGAGGGGCCGGCCGGCCCTCGTGCGTCCACAAACTGGAAGGCCACTTCCTTCTCGCTTTACTTCTTACCCGTCTTTCCCCGTTGGCGATTACATCCCCTCGCGGATACGACCCTCATTCTCTGATGCTCTTTAGCCCCTCGTCCGTCCCGCGGCCCGAGCGGCCCGAGCGGTCCGAGCTGCAGTCTTCAATTCCCAGGCGGTTCCTCCGCAGCCCGGCACTCGAACCACCTTGCCGTTTCACCTCACCGAGCGCGATCCGAGAGACGACGGAACCGCGAAGGGACTAAATGTCCGCTATTAAATTGAAAAACTTTATCTCTAGTTTCTCTTTTTTCACGGGAAGGGAAAACGGGCAAAAAATTGTGGAGGAACGACGAGTAAGGTGAACGGCCCATTTGATTTACGGACCGTTAATCATATTATCTAAGATACAAAATCCTGTTCATGTTTGACATACTCAATTTTTTTTTTAATATTTTTTATACTGTGCATCGTGTAATTGTGTAAGCATCGAGACAAAATTTTATAAAATCGTCGACTTTCATAGCTTTATCTGTCAACCCGCCAGAAACAAGCTCGCGTTAGCGATTTTCTTGTGAGTTTCGTTAAGCGGTTGCGTTTCTAAAATCGCTTCATTTTCTTCATCAGAAGCGAATATAATTATGAATCTAGGTTGTACTGTGTGATTAACGGTAAATTAAAACGGTAGTGCACGAGAAAAAAAAATTTAGAAATTACAATTTCACCGAAAAATACATGGGTCAGAATTATTAGTGTCCGGATATTTCAGTCAATTATTTTTTTATTGCGTTACGTCTTTTTTGTATAGAATTTATCTAAAATTGTTATTGAAATGCATATTTTTTGTACAATGTTACTGCGAATTAGCATGATTATAAATACCCTATAATTTTCCCTGCGTCTTGATTCAAAGATCGGACGTACAATATCATTTTCCTAGCCACTAATCGGGCGTAAAGGAAAGACGGCATAGGCCAGTGATTGGGCCCTGGAGAGGTCACTTACATGGACTATATGACAAAATGGTAGGACACTAATCGGGTCATTTACAACAGTGTATATATTTTGAGTTTATTATTTAAAAAATGCTCAAATATAATAAAATAATAATTGCTTTAGTTAATTAAGACTCTAAACTTCTCTGTAACACCAGTTGTTTCAGTACCTCCACTGTTTTTAACAATCTTCTTTAATTTTCAATGCCATGTGGAGCTTTGGTAGTCAGTAATTGGGCCGTTCACCTTAGCGGGACCGAATCGTTCGCCTGATAACTTATCGTTCCCGGGCTCTGCAGCATCGCTCGCATGCTAAAGCGCGCGTGTTTTCCCGATCTTCGCGAGAACTAATTGACAATGATTTATTCATTATCGGCTGGGTGTGTTCTGTTTCTTCGTTTCTTGTTCGGATGCGAGGGAAAGAGCGTGCCCACTGGTAATGTGACGGGGAAGAGAGGGAATACTTCATCCCTGTTATAATATAATAAAACATCTCGGAGTCGTCTGCACTATTACCTATTAATGGGTGTTGCTCAGGGAATTCATGAGGGGGAAAATTACGAGGATGAGGGCGACGTCGTCTCGGAGCAGACGTGGTTTTCTCGGCAGTCTGGACGTCACGATCTTGCCAATCATATATTTGCCGTGCCTTTCGCTCAAGCGTTTATGATCTATCCGTACTCGTTATACCTATTTATTCCCGTTTTCTCAATCCCGATCGCTAACTGCTCGTAGTATCGTAGCATTTGAACGGAATTGGCCCGATTATGCGGTTTGCGAGAATCTTGGTGGAGAACTGGAATAGTATGTGTGTATGCCGGTAGAAATTGTGAGCAACGGGCGCACGTATGTCTCTTAATGGGTGTAAACCGGTTGTCCGCTGATTGGCGTCCGTAGGTGAAGGAGTTTTCTTTCATCGCTAATGGCAGAGGTGCTGGGATTTCCAGTGTCATCGGTGCTTAGCCAAGTCACTCCTCCCCGTCTCGACTCGTTTTCTCGTCTCGTCTTCGTGTCAAGGAAACGTACGCGTCGCCAACCGTTAGATCAATTTAACAAGCCGTAAGATCTTGAGCACGCGACAATCTGTACTGAACGGGTTCTACACAATCTTTAGGATTGTTCTAATAACGGAAAGTATACATCTACGCATTAATAATAATTCACGTCCACGAATCGATGGATCGATGGATCGATGGATTGGATCGATGGATCGATGGATCGATGGATCGATGGATCGATGGATCGATGGATCGATGGATCGATGGATCGATGGATCGATGGATCGATGGATCGATGGGTCGAGGGATCGATGGATCGATGGATCGATGGGTCGATGGGTCTATGAATGAATGAATGAATCGATTTATTGTACGGTAGGACCAGGGGTCCTCTAGGTACATACATGCAGCTCGGTAGCCAAACATAATAAACAATAAAGTAAACATAACAGACGTAAATCATAATAAATCCAATAAATCGGCTGATGGGTCCATTTGACCATGGGTCCATGGGTCCATGGTCCGTCGTCCGTTGTCCCACCCATCCATCCATCTATCCAACAGCCGGCTTGGCCGGTCTGATCATACAGCACTAGTATGAAGTAGACGCAAAAATATTCTGTATTTTGTACTTAAAGGCCCCGAAAAGTACGTTCCGACTATCCTAAAATACCAGAGAAGTATATGACCCTGAAGATCTCTGCATCAGACAAAATTGAATCTTTGACAGGTCATCACGGCCGTACTTTTCATCGTACAGACTTTTCTCTGAGCTCATTTTCTTCGTTATGAAATTCTCTAGGTGCGCATTTTTTTTTTTTTTTTTTTTTTTTTTAAAGGCAGCGCATTGAAAAATGTACGAAGAAAAATACGGCCGTGATGACCTGTCAAAGATTCAATTTTGTCTGATGCAGATATCTTCAAGGTCATAAAAGTATTTAAGTACTTAAAATACGTATTTAAACTACCTAAAATACATCAAGTATTTAAAATACTGCCCAGGTTTGAAATGAATCACGCGCATCAGTAATTTTAAACTGGCGATAGCCAGAGAAGACGTAAGTAACATAACGCATGCTGAAGTATTTCGCGGTACACATCGTCGGTCTCTCCTTCCTCCCGCTGCTTCTGGAGTTCGTTGCCCGTTTAGTAGCACTAACTTCACAAAACACACGGAACTCTATGAATCTGGGCGAAACTTCGTAGCAGTATGCAGTATTTCAAACTGTAGTGAGCAGTCGATCCGTTACCCAATGAAAGGGAGGTCGAGTCGAGGTCGGAACATGCGTGGCAATATTATATTGCAAGCTCATAGTACCTTGTCGGTCGTACATGTCAGGTCGTCTGGCTCCCGACACGTTCGCGATATTGCGTGCATGCTGTGTTATAGGGTATTGCGAGCCTCTGGACTACCTGGCTATTCCTCCTCTCAGTAGAAGTTTGCTGAAGTCAAGCCGAGCAAACAGAAGCATTTTTCTCCCTTCACTGTTTCATTTGGTCGTTTCTGGGTTCGCCGTTTCAACGTTCGTGCATTCTCGACCTCTTTCGCTCTCACTCCGTGCAGAAAAGTTTAGAGATACCGTCGAAATTCTGCTATATATAGGACCTTCGCGTATTCGACGAATCCAGCTATTCAACCGATTCCATATCTGAATGGTCTGAAGTAATAGAATAGTGTTGTTTTATTCGTGCCCTGAGGCAAGTACCCAAAGGACATATCAAGTGTATGTAAATGGACGTGTCAACCCAGTAAACACAGTAATATAGTAGCAATGTAACTGAAAGTGACAGGTAATATTACCAGAATGTTACATATAAATTACTACATGCAAGTTGCCATTTCCTACTCAGCAATATAACATGTGCTGACATTTTAGCATGTGCAAAATTCCACCGTAGATGATTTCATCGTGAAAAGTTCAAATTTTATCGGGGCAGCTCGCTGGGGCGTCACTCTGTCGGAAGTAATCCATGTACTACATTACTATCTATGTCTGGTCGGGGCGTACCATCACTGGAACGAGATAACAAGCATTGGATAATCCATTGTGTCTATGTCCATGTGCCAGTGAATGAACTGCAAAACGTAGACTCGAACATACTCCGGCAATCAAGAGGGATACAGCTTTGACTCGTTTTGGTTTCACATTTTTCTGGTGGTTCTCCGGAGAACAAATGGCTCTGGGTCAGATTAGTATGACCAATACGCAGTGCGATTAATAATGCATTGTCTTCTTCTCTCGAAGTCAGGTATGGGGCAGCTTCAAAGGTACATTAGGGTTGATTCCGTGAAGCTCGCTGTTTCCCGCTTTACTCCAGATTTTGTTCCATTTCCTGCAAGTGGCTATGTGTAATGCGCGTTTAACGAAGGTAAACGTGACGGCTTCGTCCAAGGGAGCGAAAGAAACGTGACTTTTTGGCTGCTTGATCAACTTGGTCATTACCTCGTATGTTCCGATGGCCATCGTCTTGTTTCGCTTCCCAACCACGATTGCGGGAAGAAATGTTCCGTAAATATTTAAAGCGTAGGAACCTTGAATACGAAGAAGGTCGAGAGCAAAGTTTTTTCTCGTCTTCCTCAGTCCCATGGTTGCCCGTAGTTACGACCAGAGCTAGGCAGTATTTAAAGTAAATCAGTACTTTGGTACCAACAAAGTACTCATGTAGTTAGTTAGTACCAAATATGTAGTATAAGTACTCATATATGAATACTTTGTTGGTACCAAAATACTTTTATACAGTACTACGACCAAAGTACATTGTACTATTTTCGGCCCGTGCACGTTTGGATTAATGTTTCAATTTGGAATGTTAAATATAAAAAGGTGCAAAGTAATTTGCATATTGTTTCCCCATTTATTACAATTTTACGCAGCGCTTTCTCCATGAGAAAGTTCGTTGATCGATTTTGGCTTCCTCCAAGAGGAAGCTATATTCAATATTTTAATATACGAGGAAGTAATGTGCAAATTACTGTGCCCCTTTTTTCGTAACATAAAAAATGTATATGTCTTATCAAATTGAAACTATCAAAATTTACCGCGAAATTTGTTGTATGAAATCGCAAACAGAAATTTGCAGATTTCGTTGTCGTGAGGCAATTTCATCCAATCTTCACCGCGGGATTACAAAACTATAACTTATTTTACTCTTAGTATGATATTTTATTCAGAAACTCGTGTAGATGTATAAAACAAATTTTCAAAAAATTAAAAATGTTAAAATTCCCATAAAACTTAAACGATTAGATCAATTTTCGCCAAATTTAATACCAAAGATTGTACAGTGTTGGTCCCTTACCGTATTAAATTTAAGCTCGATACCTCCATGTTTACATAAATTAGACCGTTTTCAAAAAAATCAAAATTCTATAAAATGTGACGTCTTCGAATTTGACGAAATTCAATGCCAAAGGTCTTTGATCTTTGTTTTAAGTACTGTGATACTAAAGCTTGATTAAACGATCATAAAACTCATTTTTAGCTGCACCTCGCGCCTAATCTTGCGACTTGTGCAGTATTTATTTCCACTGTCTAGTTTCGCACTCGACACACATCCAAACGAGACTTACGAAGAAAATCGCGATTAAGAAGGAAAAATACTTTGTACTTAGTATTTTATAAAAGTCCTTTAAATATAGAAATTACTTTGTACTTAAAGTACTTGCGATACTTAGTACTTTAAGTACTTTTAGGTACTTTGCCCCGCTCCGGTTACGACCATGAATACTGGCATCGAGAGGTAGACATTTAGGTCCATATTTACACGCACTTTCAGCATAAATCCCATACTTCCAGAACAGCTTCGACTCAACGTGAAAGCTGCAGGGACAAAGCGACTCGGAGTTTAAAGGGATGGTACGAATACGGACCACAGTAATCAGCCAGCTATAGTGTTGTACAGAGCATAGGTACATAATGACAGCTTTCTCTCGTCTCCCCGATCTTCCACTATACGAGTTCATTTTTTTTTTTTTTTAACCGCCCAACGAAACCCGGAAAATTTGCGCGGGGCAAAGGGATTCGGATCTTGCTTTGCGCACTTGCGCTCGGATGGCTGTAGGTATGGAGCTGTAGTTGAGCTAAAAAAACGTCCAGTGCAATATACTCGTACTGGGCGGCGATGCCGCGCGGAGTTGAGAGACGATCTTGGGAAGCAAAGAGCTCACGGTGGCTCCCTTAGCTCCGTTCTCCTCCTCCTCCTCCGATATGTTGTTGCCGTTGCTCTCGGTGCTGATTCTGGAAACCGGTACATACAGGTTGCTCGAGCGTTGTATTGCTCAATGGAGAATGCATGCCACTACTCCAACGCTTTACTCTCCGTCTCTCCTCCTTGCCATCGCGACGACGATAGCGAAGAGTCGGTATACGGGTGTGCTCTAGAACGGGGAACCGAGCCACTCAGCTCCTGCAGCCGACGAGTGTTTCACTTTGAGACGTCTAGTCTGTGTGGGATGAATATTCGAGGCTCCCTCTGACAATCCACGGAGCAGGGGGAATCTCACAAAGGGAATCTCCGGGTCCTCTTGCAAAATCGATCCGGGAATACTAAGTGCTATTTCGAAAATATCTCGACTACAGGTTCTTGGTTATCGATCGCGTTGGCTTTCCGGATAGGATGGTTCTTGGAAATCTGATGCGAGCCATGTATCATGACATGGATGAAGGTGGCAAATCCACGGTGTTCCAATATTGTTTTTTGGGACACGTCCGCACAGATATCTGGAAATTGCAGGCTCTATATGAGCTCTCCAATTCCAATGAAAATAATTTTTATCACGGCTGCCACGGACCTGGAAAACCGGGAAAAGTCAGGGAATTTTTTTTAAACCCTGGCAATTGTAGTTTGATATTTTTTAAATTAATTCCGTGCTGCATGACGTCTACATTTTTCGTTTCAGCAAACTTGTCGACTATATACAGCATGTATGTGACTGTCATGTTATTAATTTCGTTGGGAACTTTTTATATTGTGAACTGAGTTTAATATATTAATCATCATTATACATTACATTTTACATTACTTTTAATTGATCTGTCCTACCATGATCGATTGACTGGATAAATTAAATTTTTGCTCTGGAAAACCGAGAACAGTCAGAGAATTTCAGTTGGAGAATTTCGTGGCAACCATGTTTAGGCTCATCCGTTAATAGGTCTCATGTATTGATCTATATTATTCGGATTGCAATACATTGTCCCCCAAACATCATGGAGACTTATACCGGAGCTATTTTGTTGTTCTTCGAACGAAATCCTGCGTCTGATCATGCCAACAAATAAAGCCGTAAAGTTCATACCATTGTAAAAAAATTAATGTTCGTGGTGTTTCAAATCATACTTTTTTCATGAATACATACGTAAATATATTTCGATTGGAAATATTATGCGCACCATACGTGCGCCGCTTCATCTTAAAATATTGGTAACATGTATGCATCGTGAAACCCGCTCCGCATTGAAACAGACGAAACAATTACTACAATTAATGGCAGCATGTCCAACCGTCGTCACAATATCGCTGCAAATAAACAACATTTCTACCGTGGTGATAAAAACTCCACGTGGGAAAATAGAAAATAACGCGATTTCACGTCCGAGAGAATGACACTTTCGGGATTCAGTACAGCCGACGCCCAAACACTACACCGCCGCCGGGGCTCGGTTGCTGCGCAAACGAGCGTGTGCGCGAATTAATTTTATCATATTTTATTAAATCCGGAATACGGGAGTCGGGTCAGTTGCCAGCTTTTTCCACCTTTTTCCTATGTGGCCTCGTCCCGCTCACATCCGCATGTTCTTTCCGTCTCGTACCCATTAAAAGCATAGATTTTTCACAAAAGCATGTCGTCAGTAAAAAATCTTGAAACATGCTCCAATTTGCTGTAATGCCACATCAATGAGGCACCTCGCTTGGGTGGTAACCAGTGCTGGGAAAATACTTCGAGTATTCGAAATTCTTTTAAGACATCCGTTTGGACTTAAGATCAATATTAAGTTCAAACTCGAGATCAAACTTAAGCGCGAAATGAAGGTCGAACTAAGACTTGAACTTAAGATAGTTCTTACGTATGCAATGAAGTTCCGGTCAAACTGTGATCTCAAGTTCGAACTCAAGTTCAATTTAACGTCTTAAAATTTGACCCTTTAGTGTATCCAATGACCGGCATGTCACTTCTTCATGAATTCAATAACTCGCAATTCAGTTCTTCGTGTATTCAATAACTGGCATTTCAATTCTTCGTGTATGGGTAAACCCAGTGTTCACCAGTTTAGTACTCAACTACTACGCAATGCAGTATTTCTAGTACTTGATGCTTCAATACGCACATAATGTACTTGCTGTATTGGCCCAGCTCTGGTATAGAACAATATTCCAAGTCGTCCCAAAGAGCATCCAAAGATTCTATCGACATAGCAAAAAAGGCAATACATATTTATACTTTTCGTCTACCATTCTCCACATTTGCTCGTCTTCTAGAAAAATCATCCCGCGCCAAGACCGGTAATCGATTACCAAATTCAAGCGGTGCTTGAATTCGGTAATGATGGTCGATAGTGTTCATTAGTATCGCAGATAACTTGCACGGATCTGAGTAGGTAATTACGGCGAAAGGAAGTCTCAATACCGCCGGATATTGCAAACAAAGTTGCTCTATACTCACAACAATAATACGACATTCGATGCTTCTAAATAGGTATCGCTTCAACGTTACTGTCTGAAAGTAAATTTGTACGCACAATGTACGTTTATGTTGTATGCACAAATGTTCCACGGTGAAGAGTTTGTCTGCGTTCGCGTAAGGCCATGCAATCGTTCTCTCGGCACCGCAGCAGTTTCTCGGTGGCAGGCAATGCTTCAGCGGGTTGGAGTTTACAGCCGATGCCGAGAGTTGACCGGACATGGCTACCGGTGAAACTAGATTGCGCGTCCCGGTGGCGGCGGCGACGGCAACGACGTCAGTGCAGTGCAGCGATTGAGGAACGCCGGTCATTACGCTCGCGGTGTGGTGTTCTGCTATGCGGGTCGTGAGCTTACTCGCCCGTTCCCCAAGTCGCCGATACTCGCTACGCCCCATCACAGGCAGCGGAATAGATGCGCTGCTGTATCGTAGCAGATACAGCAGCAGGTAGGCAGAAGACGGATAAAAAAAGAAAGGAGCGACAAGCAGACGCGTGATCAGCTCCGAAGGGAACAGGTTTGACTGGTTCTCGTTGGAAGGGCAGCGAACGAAAGGAGCGAGACGAGAAATTAAAGAGAATCAAGATCACGTAAAGAAAGAGTGAGAACGACCAAACGGACATCTTGAAACGAGCGCCTTGCGCAGGCTAAACAAGTCGGAGGAGAGAAAATAAGAGTAGAATCGGTGTGGAACGAGGCAAGAGTTGCCCGGGAGATCGCGGCAGGACGAAGTGGACGGAGAAGACGGAAAAGACGGAGAAGTCGGAGAAGCCGGAGGAGCCGGAGGAGCCGGAGGAGCCGGAGGAGGGCAAGGAACGGAGAGAATCGGGTTGGGGTGGGAGATTGTGACTAAGACGGAGCAAGAAGGGGAGAATAAGCGTGGCGGAGGAGAGGAAAGGATCCGTGAAGGAAGGGAGTAGAGAGGCTTTGCGTACGCGCACGCTCCTCTTGTCTTACCTCCGAACTCTTCCCTTTCCTTTCCCCCGATGCTTCCTAGCGGCCGGTCGGCGCGACCGGGTTTCCGGTGAATGGCGAGCGCCGGCCACGAGCCGGCGTCCAATCAGGACAGGAAACGACGAAGAAGCCACGCGTGTTGCATTGCGCGCGCGCGCGCGCTCACTGCTGGCGAGCAGCGGCAGCAACACCAGCCGGCAAATACTCCCGCGGCCACCAGCAGGCAGCGCTGCATCGCCCGTGCCTGAGTCGATCTCCTGGACCCGGCAAATAAAAATAACAGATGGCCGAGAACCACTCGTGTGCCCCGCTACTCTACTCTTGTGATTCTTGTACCTCTTCTTCTTAGAACTTGGTGGAGGAGCGAGGATCCTCCATGGCAGACTCTAAACTCCTTTGTGCCTTTGGAACAGTAACCCAGCTATAAAGTATTCCCTTATTGGATGTATGTCTTCTCATCTTTACACCGATTGCCCAACTTTATTTTCGTTTACCGGAGGAGAGGAATCATTTACAAAGTATGAATTTCAGTTCGCCAAATACTTTAAGTATTCTAATAAGTCAAAACGGTACCTCGAGTCCGATACTCGTAGCATACAAGTAATCTTTGGTATTCAGTAATCAAGTACTTCTTATTTAGTACTCTGCACAAAAGTACTGCTTAGTACTCGTTAGTTTAAGTACATGTAGTATTTTCACCCAGCACCGACTTCAATGCACTATTGCCAGATGAAAAAAAAATTCTACTGAATTTGCATAAATTTTTCTTTACGATTCCCATTTTAAAAACTGGGCCACGCCGGTAAAAGTGATTATAGTCCTGCAAGTTATTATCTTCCAAACCGCACCCAATCTGACCGAAAATACGTCGCTTTGACACAGAGGTTGTCATCCGGCCAAGTCTTAAGGGCATCGTTTGTCTTTCTCTTTGTCCATCTAGTTGCTTACTTCTTCTACCTATATCTGTCAATTCAACCGGAATGCTTATCCACCTCTCGTGGTTTGGTGTGGGAACTCACAGTGACTTCTCTCTCATGGGCATCGCGTGTCCAACACGATATCGATGTTCCGTGGGAACTGGAGCCTTCGCCGATCTTGGTTGGAGTACAGCAGCTTCCCGACTTCTTCTTCAATATGACTTCTCCTCTTCGCTGAGGACGGATATCTCAAATATCAAAATATCATTTCCTATTCTCCGATAAAAGTCGTTGACGCAAGTTACGCAGATATCGCTGTCGCTGTCGGGTTCCGGATGTCGACTGGTGACCATTTCATACGACCTAGGCTAGGAATATCAAATCTCCAATATACCATTGCAACTGGAGAAAACTATCAAATAATTTTTCATCACTCGGTGCGGAAATGGCCGCTTTTCCGCCCGCTTCGCGTGCGTAAAACCGCCATTTTCGCACCTTGTGATGAAAAATTTCGTACATCTCTCTAACTCGTGTGATTACAGCACTCGCCTTCGGCTCGTGCTGCAAACTCACACTCGTTAGAAAAACGTTTTTCGCCCTCGTGGAGTAATGTACTATATAAAAGCACATTTCAAATTGTAAAAAGTATGGAAGACCGTTTCAAACGATTCAAGAGTTTGGTGCAGAACCTGCTTCAAGCAGATTAAAACTTTTGGATTCGTCGTACCGTGTAAGCTCATTTTCTCCTTTTTTACTACCATCAGATTAGAAGCCTGTAAGGAAGCTTATACGCACCGACACCCGGATACAAGAATGGAGGGACCGAGAAGCTGATAAATATATTTCAAAAGTATATGAGTGACTAATATGGAGGAGCGGTGTCAAAATGGCGATCGTAAGCATGAACATAGGAGGGGTGAACGAGCTTGGGGTGCTGATGTTTCTCCCTTCAAAGCCCTTCACACGTCTATCCTGTCAGCCGAACTCAAGATATATGACCTCTAAGCATAGTTACCGGTGAGAGTTGGTCGTGACGAGCATACGGGATGATGAATGCGGAAGCTCTCTTCTCTTTTTCCGGTTCCCTTTCCATGATCACGTGGTAGTCACACACAGAAATGAAGAGGGAGGTTCACGTGTCAGTGGGTTCGGAAATACCCAACATGGATCTTCGCTAAACTACTTCACCGGATATGTGGTTGGATAAAGTTCGCAAGGTGCTGGATATTCGCCCATCTCAATAACTGCCGATAAGTGATGAGTTGATTCTGATAGTTTAGCACACAGTACGTTGCTATTTCCCATGTATGAACCTAAAAAGAAAGATGAAATTGACAAGAGTGAACAATACGCGGATAGTCGGCATTAGCGCCTAATTGGTTTTGATGTATAGTGGGTATTCGCATATATTTGGTATTGGCCTGCCGGTGAAGGAACATAACAGGCAAACGATATGAAAATTCCAATTTTTTCAACTTTTATGAGGAAGCGATATGAAAAAGTCAATGTTCAACTTTTATGGAAAACGCCTGGCCGATTCAGGTTCTGCGCGATTTTTACTCAAGAAGTCCTAATGCCTCTTTATATCTAGCTTTTTCAACTCCATCATGTCCTTCATCTCGTGTATTTCATGTGGTAGAAAACATGATAGGCACCTCGGTTTTTTCGCGATGGCATCGGGAAGCACGCGCGCCCGCGCACACACACACGCACGCTCGCGCGCACGCACCCAACCACCCACCCACCCATGCACGCACCCACGCACCCACCCACCCACGCACGCACCCACGCACACATACACTTTCCATATAATCACAAAACGCAATAAAAAAAAAGGAGATCGATCACTGCCCGACGTCGATCGCAACATTTGTAAAAATATTTAGGTTCCATGACCATAATACAGTTAATCTTCAGTTACAGACTGTTTCCATCAAAACGTGATGTTACCTCGGGTAAAAGAAGATATAGCGCTCAATTTTTTAGTCGTTCGTTTTACCCAGTTTTACTCTGGTGCTTCCGACACTGCTTTTGTTACTTCAATTCCGGCAAATAGGGTAAATCTCATTATCCTGGCAGTGTGGTCATCTACACGTTTATTTCATATTCGAACAATAAAAAGCTGCTTGTTTTACTGAAATTTAAGTATCTTGTAGCAGACGTTACAAGGTTTCCTTTGATGTTTGCCTAATCGAGAAAAGTTTATTTTTTATTAAATTATCAGAATTCTCCCTGGGGCGACCTTAATTACCTCATTATTCCCTGTAGTATAGTAGACATGCCGACAACTGAGAAACTAGCAGACAAGTATAGATCCTCAGCAACAACCCTTTTTCCCATTCGCCACAGACTCCAACTATCTCTACCGCCCATTATTTTACCTTGCACTACATTGGGCTCGCCTCTACCAAGGACTCTTTCTTCATTCCTTTTCGCTCGTTAATTCTGCACAAGCAGTGCAAAAGGCGCCTTCTCTGACCCGGCATTTGTTATTGAATCCGAATTCTGCTTTATGCGCTTTCCTAGTCTTTCAACTGTTCATTTATTATTATCCTTCTCGCAAGTCAGGAACGAAGTCCACTTTGTGTCAACTGAAAATTACTAAAGTCTTCCGGAGAATGTATGTATGTATGTATGTATGTATGTATGTAGTGATTTATTCGTACGGTAGGACCAGGGGCCCTCTAGGCACATATACTGAGAAATTCAACCAAAATAACAGTCGTAGCATAAATATACAAAATATCAAGACGTAAAGAAAATAACAGTAACAATAATAATAATAATAATAATAATAATAATAATAATAATAATAATGATGATGATAGTATTGACAAGTATTGACCCATGTCGATTAATCCTTTAAGATGGGCGTACCGTTGGGGCAAAAGTTTGCAATTTTTACAACAACTTATTGTCCACAATAAAATATATAATATATAATATATAATATATCGCTACCCTTAGAACAACAGGTCGGGCAAGAAAATGTTCGGCTATTATGTGTGACAAGGAACGATTTCTCAGTGTTCAATGCGCAATTCCTGATCCATACGGCAATTCTTTCGCAGCAGAAGCTCCTTTTTGAGCAAATTGAGTTTTTAAAAATTTCAGGATGGCGCAACCAGTTAAAGGAAAAAATTGATACTGGACGTCGTTAGCACGTTAGCAGTGAATATTTAGGAAAGAGCGCGCGCTTTTCCGTTTAATTTATCAAGTTATAATGTTCATTGCAAATGCCAAGATTGCTAAGCTACGGCCGGCGGTACGAATACAGAGGCGCCTAGGAGGTGAAGAGCCGAGACGAGGCTATGCGGTCTCGCAATTAAGTGATACGAGTGCAGCCGCGGTATATACTAGCGGAGGGTAGTGCCATAAATCGTCTAGAGAAAATGGTCAGTTTCCCTAATTACGCATTCCCGCTTGGCTCTGAAATGTTACTAGTAACATAAGAACGATACGCAACTGTAGTCACTACAAATTGTATTCGTACCTGGTTCTCCAGAGGTTTATTGAAAAATAAAATAACGATACAACCACATAATTGAAATATTACGATTTTGTAAAGTTCGTATAAAGTTCTTTAAACATTTGTCAAAATTTTCTAATAGGTTATAGTGTCAAGAATATCCGATTAAATTTTTATGTCGAAATTCAACGAATTACGAAAGTTAGAGACCGCTATGTGGAAAGGGGCGGAGTGAAGCAGCTGCACGGAATGTTCGAGCAACGGCCCGGCCGAACTTTGAATGCGTTTTTCTCGAAACGCGGTTTTTAAAATCGGTGACCCTCATATCTCAAAAACCGCTGGATGGATTTTTATGCAAATTTTTCCCGATTTTTTTTTAATAATAAAAAAAAAATTCCAAAAATATTCAAAGTGTAAAAAATTTTTTAATCTGAAAAAGTTCATACGTATTCTGAAAAATTACCGAATCATTTCCATAATAAAAAATTACTTTGTCGGGTAATTTTTTAAACGATTAATTTGTGTGTAATTTGTTAATAATATTTTGGACTTTTTATTATGAAAACTGAATCTTTTCAGCACCTTTAATATGCATGAATTTTTTAAAGATTTTTATACCGTCGAAATGAATACCGAGCGACAGAACTACTTTCAAAAATAGAGAAGAGCAGTAAGGACGAAATAGTTCTGAAGCTATCCCGCTATAGTGCGTGCTTCTGCTATCGCTTACAGCCCGGGATGATAGAATCCCGTCGAGATAAATGACTAATGTCCTAATTGTGAGCTGCATTATGTGCGATAGGGTGGCGCGTGGACACGACAGAACGGGTCAGTCTGTGTCAAAGGGCAAATGTGAACGACACCAGTCCCACATTGTGCTTGCGTCAAGCGACCGTTGGCGGTCAGTTGTCACGATACAGTGGCGCGAGGGGGCGCTTTGGTACCGCGTATAATGGCAGATAGTATATGACCGTCGCCGTGCCACGTGTCCCAAACAGCATCAGAGTTACCAAGTGAAGCGCCAGGCGCACCGAGGACAAAGCGAGGTCAACTCGCCGTGTCAATTGCCGCTCCCTCTCGAGAAGCTCCGACAACGACGATAAGAGAAACGACAACTACGAATTTCTCGCCTAGTCTCGGCATCGTACCGGCACAACGAGACCCTCAATTCCGAACAGTGTCTTGTCCTCAATTAAACATTTCGAAAGTTTTAAGAGTATAATATTATTTCGTTGAGTCAGGGAAATCAAAATTGTGATTAAAAACTGATTTTCAACGATGATTTTCACGGACTGGGAAAACAGCTGCAATCTCTAGTTTCGACGTTGGAGTCGGAAGCGCAACACTTGCGGGTTGCACAACAAAAAGTGTACCTTTCTATCGTTAATATTTGTCATATTACTTTTCATGCTCGGCACGAAATAATTTTTTTTTCCGTTATCCGTAATATCTTTATAATATAAAAATATTTCCCCGACGCCGCCGTCGCCTCCTTGCCAAAAATCGGGGGGGGGGGGTGCCATTAATAGGGTCGAAGGGTCATTAATAGGGACAAGGGGGTCAGTAAGAGGGACATAGGGTTTCAATAATAGGGTCAAAGGATCAGTAATAAGATAATAAGGGGCAATAGTAAAGCCAGACGGGTCAATGGGTCAGTAATAGGAACGGAGAGGTCATTATTGGGCCAGGCGGGTCAACAATAGGGTCAGAGGGTCCGTAATAGGGACGTGAGGTTGATTAATAACAAGGGCTTAAGTCTACAAAGGGGCGCGAGCCACCAGCTACGCTAATATAAATATAAATACATTATTAAAATTATGATAATGACCTTTTTTCAATGGCGCTAATTTTTTCTTCGAAAAATTGGTGGCCCTAAAAAAAGTCCATTGCAGTTTTCGATACCGAGTACGATATTTCGGCTTGTTTAAAGAACTTTATTTTTCTCACCGAAATATTCAAATTCACCTTCAGGTGATCAACATTACCGCACTCTCCCATAACCTACATAGTAACAATGTTGAATAGATTCTAGTGCGCATTACATACCTGTCGTGTATTCACCTCCCTGTACGTCAACCATTCGTAACTCTCGCAATGGTCGCCTGACCTCAGCTTGACCGCGAGATTTCAGAAGCTACTGCTTCGCACTTCACCTGAGTGAATTATGGTATGCGTCGCACTACGACGTACCGCACAGCAAATACAATTAAACAACGGCATTACTCGTGTCGCCTACAATTGCGGTAGTGCAATATCGAGTTGAACGATTGTCCACCCTAATTTTATTTTATTGCCGGAATTCGGCATTTCTGTCTTGAGTGTAACATTTTTCGGATTTTTTTTTTTTGACATTTTCATATCGAATTCATTTACACGCATTTGTATATCGTTTTGTAACGTAAAAAAGTACCAGGATGAACAAATGTTAATGATACATTGTGACATATTGTTCAAGATGCACGGATTCCTTTTTTAACTTAAACAATTTAATATAAAAAAAAATATCCCAATCAATATTGACGAACAGTTCTTAATGCATCATGAAGGAAGTTTTTCTCGACTGGAATTATAGAACTTTTTTTTCTTCATTTGGGTGTAAAAATTGAGAAACCGAATTTTTGAGAAAATTAAATTTTACATAATTTAATAAGAAAAGTATCGAAGGGTTTAGAAAATATAATTTTTTAAAAAAGATGCATGGCTTGGATAAAATCACAGTGGTATTTTTATCCTTTGCCGATTCGATAAACTGAGGTTCCTTTAGAGACGATTGGTACCCGGGAGGTGAATTTTATGAGTATGAAGAGTCGTGATTAAAAAAAAAATTGTCGCTGGAAGTAATTATCACAGGGAAATCGTTAAATGAAAGCTCATTCTCTGCGGGAATCAAAGCGTCATGTGAATCCCAGGAGACATTGCTCAGCTATATCTATGGCATGTATACGTGTACCATACAGAAATACAGTGCCACATGTACTCGGCACGCTCTACTACATAATGTACGATTGGAATATGAACCTCTGGACAGTCTACATAGCGTAACATGCGAGACTGTGGGCGTGGCGACCGAAGAAATAATTGCTATACGTGCTAATACGGTTTTTTTTTTATCAATCGTTCCCAATTGACCCATTCGAAGGCACAGCGTTGGGACCTGCGAGATTCCTCTATGTGCTGAGCGACACGATCTCCGGTAAAGATCGACATTAGAAGTGACAGTGGAAACGATAAAAAAGTCTACAATTCCGTGACTCTCGTCTGGACCAACGATAAACAAATCTTGTTTATTTAACAAATATTGTCTCATCCTCGAACGTCGACAATTTTTCTCTCGTCAATTTTATTAATCTTTTTCTTGTTAATTTAATTAATTTTTTTCAAGATACTTTTACTATTCTTTTCATATTAATTTTACGATTTCTGTAGACAAAAATACGATTCGTTGGTAAAAAAAAGAAAAAAGTAATAAGCTTGACGTGTAATATAAAAAAATGGTGGATCTTTGTCGGCAAGAAATGTCTCTCGAATGTCGAAACCTTTTTTTTATCCCGTGTTGAGGGATAAAATCCCTGTTTGACGTGACACGAACACGCACAATATGTAATCGAAATACAGGGAAGAATACATTTCGTAAACGTTTATGACACGTACTGTGCCATTGTTCTTTTTCAAGTTTCGCCGTTATTCAATTTCGGTCTCGCTTCGGTCGACTTTCGAGCGAGCTCGGAATGGAATTGGCAAAATTAACTCGAGTGACATAGAGTATCGGTTTTCGAGAGGCTGCGATTGCGTTTCGTCGAAACACACAGATGGCTTGCTCTGCGGGAGCATTTTCGTTTCCGAGCCCCCCCATCGGTGTGCCATATTTTTGCCCCCACAGAAGGCACTGAGACACCGCACTTGGCTGCTTGGGCTTCGCACCGGCGGCTGTTGAGACTGGTGCTGTTATTGGACCATCACAGACCCTCCGCCGTCGTAAGTCGACTGAGCTCCGTAAGCCATACCGTGACCACATGTGGCTCCCACGAACTCTCAAGAGGAGACTTGTGATCATGGACTAAGCTACTGCATATATTAGAGATGCTGAGGATAGCAGCGAGGAAAGAAAAGAAAATAATCAACAAAGTTAAATCCGTTTTTTTTTTGTTTTTTTTTTTTAACAGAGAGGGAGTGAGAGAAAATGTTATATCGACGCTTTATTCACTGGAGATTTTTGAGAACCGATCATTTGTTTCTATCTCAATGGAAGCACCGCTGTGGACTGTAAACGAAATTCGTATGAAATTTAATGTACCGGACTAGAAGTTTTTATGCAAAAACCCGTATATTAAATTTAATGTACAATTGTGATGAAAAATGTTCAGCGTCAACATTGAAAATAGTTTATTTTTAGTAATTTACTTCAATTTTAATAATTTAATATAATTCCAATGAAAAAGTGCATTAACTTTTCATCATTTTTGTAGTTTGAATTTAATGTACCAGTTTTTGCATAAAAACTTCCAGTCTGGAACATTGCGTTGATAATTTTTTTTTAAATGTGATGCGCAGCGTAAAAAAATGTTTTTTGAAAATTAATGAACGGCTTTGGAAGCTTTTTACGTAAAGTGTTTCGGAATTTTCAAACACACTTGCGTTGCAATTTTACAATCAAAGTTTTATTTTCAATCGAAATTTTTGTAAATTTCTGGCACAAGATTTGTAGTTTTAATACCTCGTATTTTCATTTTGCAGAAAAGTACATTAATATTCAATTAATGTAAGTGATGTAAGCAAATTAAAAATTCCAGTACATCGAATTTACAATTTACTTTTACATTGTAAAAGTAAATTGTATATTAATTTTACATAATTTTGTTCTAGTTATATAAAATACTCGTGTCAATTTATCTTTAGGTACTTTTTCAAAAAAAAAAAATTAAATTTATTATTTAGTTCTATCGATAAAAATAATGAATCACAATTTTTTCCGGAAATTGCTGCATCGCACTTCTCCTTTGGCTGCGTTCCCGAGAAGCAGCAGAATTGACCATATTTTCAAAAAAACCTTAGATTTATAAAAGACTTATGTTATCGACGTAAGTCTTTAACCATGCAATTCGTTGGATCGACAAAGCTTTGGTTGTGTCGGTCCACAATTTTCTTCTCGATAATTTCACAATGTTTTATTTTACCGAATGTAAATAAAATACCCATCTCAATATATTTTTAAGTCATTTTCTCAACCTTTTTAAAACATTTATTATTTTGCGCTATCCCTGAAAATAACGAAACGTTTTTTTTCCGCGAAAATTGGCTCTCTTTCCTGGAAGCAGCAGAGTCGACCATATTTTTATAAAACCATCGATGTATAAAAGACTTATGTCAATATAGCTTTGTTTTGCCCCGTTCTATTTTGCCTCATAAGGCGCAGTGGAATCGACAGTTGAAGATCATAGTCCACATGGACCTTATAAGGCCGTATTCTTAATGGACGCGCTCAATCTCGATAACGACGGATGAGACTCGAACGAGAATCGGCGAAGACCATGAGAAAACGAAGGGAGAAACCCCTCGACAGACCGTTTCGTGCTCTCGACGTGAACATAGTCGCACGGACGAGAGTTTACAGAACGCAGGCTGAAAAGAAACACCGTCAACGCTGTGCACTCCTTTTTTATGAGTCTGAGTTGCCACCGGGAGAGTATGCGTCCTTCGGCCCGAGGAACCCTCCGGTTGATGTGGGAGGATGACAGCGACGCGTCTCCGATACGTCGCCTTTCTTGCGTCTCCGGCCTCTGGCTCCCACATGCTCGGTGGATTTGCGCCGGATTCATTGCGACAAATTAAAACAAATTAAGGGGGGGGGGGGTGTCTGTGCCTTACAAAGCCTGAAAAAGCTTTTTTTCAAGCATTTTTTTTAAGGGGCATAAAACAAGTGAGCCCCGTGAATGTAGAGGTATGTTTTAATGTATATTTGAACAGTACGAACAAATTTGTTTTAACTCAAAACAAAAAAGTACTGCATAGTTATTGGCCTTCTGCATAGTTATCGGTTATTATTTTTGTAAATTGACGGGAGTGATAACAAAAATCTTAAACGACCTATCGACTTAAACCATAGCTATTTTTTTTCAGTACTAACCACTTGTTTTTTTTTCGTCCTCAATAAAATCCTGGAAAAACGCGTTTTTAGACTTTGTGACGCAAAACCCTCCTTAAGGTAGCAATGTCGCTTCACTCTCATTTCGCACAAGTTCGAGAAAAATAAGATAAAATTGCAAGTATTTCTCGATGGTATGAAATCTGAAAAAATTCAGGCACATTAAAGGTACTGAAAATATTAATTTTGCATAATAATAATTCCAAAATGTTATTAAAAAATTAACCAATAAATTAATTGTTTAACAAATTACCCAAAGGCAAAGTGACTTTTTTAAAATGAAAATGATTCGTTCAATTTTCTAAATATGTATGATTTTTTTTCAGATTTTTCAATTAGTTTTGATTTTTGTGAGTTTTTCACACATTTTTTCCATATAAAAAAAAATCAAAGCTAATTGATAAATCTGAAAAAGTTCAGACGTATTCAGAAAAATGAACGGATCATTTTCATGAAAAAAAAAGTTACGTTGGCGGGTTATTTGTTAAGCAATTAATTTTTTGATTAATTTATTAATAACATATTGTAATTTTTATAATGCTAAATTAATATTTTCAGTACCTTTAGTATGCACTAATTTTCTAAGATTTTTATAGCATCGAGAAGTATTTGCAATTTTCTCTTATTTTTCTCGAACTCATGGAAAATAAGCCCGAAGCGACATAGCTACCTTAAGCTTTGAAGTCGCATCGTGTAAGACACTCCATAAAAACCTACCTTGTGTACTCGCCGTCGATATTCTTACGCTACAGCTACGATTATCGAAATTTCTCTCCAAGCGCAACTACACGTAGAGTAAAGTAACGCGACGTTGGGCGCTCGCAGATATATCGAAAAATCTCTATCGGCTCGATCATTCTGCGAGCACTGGGGCTCCAATCAACGATATCCGGGACGAATTACACGATCGACCGAAGCAGCTATTGAAGAATTCGAAAAGCTGCATGGAACGGCGATCGCGATAAAATGAAGGGCCGAGTTTACGAGCTTTTAAGGGTGCAAAGAGACGTCCTCAAGAATAAAGGATCAAGATTGCAGAGCGCAAGAAGGTTCGACAGGAAACGACGAACCTTTGAAGCTCATTGAGAAAAATTGGCAAATCGATCAATCTATCAGCGATGCGGATCACTGAAACGTTGACTCCGTGTCAAGTCACGGTAAAACCCTCGATCAAGGTCCCAGAGAGATTAAGGTCGTATAAGAGTGCAGTTCAACACCACGTAAGATTCAGAGAGAATTGCGAACACTTCTCGATGGGATAAAAATCTGAAAAAAAATCAAATACATGGAAGGTGTTGAAAATATTGATTTTTCATAATCATAATTTCAAAATGATATTAACAAATTATAGAAATAAAAATTGTTCAACAAATCACCCGGAAATACAACGTTTTTTAAATGAAAATGAGTTGTTAATTTTTCTGAATACGCACGAATTGTTTCATAATTTTGTCTTTTTAATTTTCTAATTTTCTTTTTCCAATTTCATTTTCTAATTTTGCGTTTTGGTACACTTTTAAGCTGTAAAGAAATTAAAAAATCGCAATTTCCGAACATTGGGTGAAATTCTGAACAAATTCATACGTATTGAGAAAAGCTAAGAAATCATTTGCATAAAAAAAGTTACGTCGCCGGGTGATTTATTGAACAATTTCGTTTTCCATAAATTGTTAATAAGATTTTGAAGTTATTATTATGGAAAATCAATATTTTCAACATCTCTTATATGCTTTATTTTTTTCAGATTCTTATCCCATCGGGAAGTGTTCGCAATTCTCTTCGAAGCTTACGTGGTGTCAGTCCATGCGCTCATACTATCTTAAAGCGGCGATGCAAGTGAAACATAACGATTCGTTTTAGCGATTTAGTGATGATGGTGGCTACACAGTAAAAAATAATTTCGTAAAATCGGAATATGAAGTTTCGTAAAAATAATTTACGATTGGTATAAAAATATTTTATTTCTGTTGAATTTACTGAAATCCTTACAGTACGGAACAGATGGACGAAGAAGTCGCGCGGAAGGAATCTTTTCAGCGAGCAACGGCATCAGCGCCGGAGTGCCTGACCTACCACAATCTGGCGTTGCTGCTACTGAAGGGTAGCGTACACACCCAGAAAAATAATTTATTTGACGGTCACCGTTTATTTTACTTAAACCAAGTACACGGCGGCCGTTAAATAGATTATTTTTCTGGGTGTAGAATTTGAAGCGGTATGAAATCCGTCACGGAGAAGACAAGCGATATAATTTTTATAGATACATTTAAAATAAAATAATAATAGTAATACCATTATTCTTATTTACGTTATCACCCTCTGTTGTTATTATTGTGCTACATTATTTAAATTTTACTTGTAATCGAATGACTCTATAAATGCAAATATTACATGGCAGTAAATCGGTGCTAAATCGGTGCATTGTTCGACTTGCCGTTTTTGATGAACGCAGCTAGGTCGAGGCGCTTCTAGTGCTTGCTCTTGAGAAGATGTAAACGTGTTTCGTGGGAATCGGGGAAAGGAGCTTAAGCTTCAATACATTAACAACCTGTTCACGCCTCAAAGAAGTCGACCCGTCTACTGGAAGCCTTAATTATTTTCCAAAGAAACCGCGACTCAGTACAAGGCAAGGAGAAACTCGATTCGTTATCTTAACATGAATATGAATAAGTGGAACGAAGCTTGGGCTCAGAAGATAGATTGGGTGCTGTGACTTCATTCCTTTGTTCTTGAGCCGCGAGACGTGGCATATATGGTGCGAATTCTACCTGGCAAGTTCAGGTCGAGTGGAGGGTCTTCCACTCGACCTGAACTTGGCGTAGCACGTGCCAGATATCGCACGGCAGTGCAATATGTAGCAGCCTTATCTTTGCGCTGATTTCCACCCATCCAAAGTAATTCATGTGTCGTCTGGAGTTCTACCGACGCGAAGAAGCCGGCCTCAAAAAAAAGCCTTTTTTGAGGCATTTTTTTTAGGAGGAAAAAAAATCAGTGGGTATATTTGAGATTTCGAGGCGCTTTTCCAACTAGACAAACCTTGTCATTCGATTCTGCCGTTCACCCGCTGAGAATATTTTAATGTCCGCATACAAATTTCTTCTCACATTTTCCCCTTTTCGTCTTCGTCACTTGGCTCACCCCGTTCAATATCGCAGTCGTAATATACATTATCAAATAGCGAATAAACTTTATCAAAGTACTGTACCGAGAGTTTAGCGGCAGGCGAAGCACTGGAACAGGAATGGTAAAAGCAGAACCGAGCAGCGAACTCGGAGAATCATCCCGCGCCAACTTCAGCGTCTCCCATTGCACTGGGCGGAGTTGGGCTTCTTAAAACTACCAGCAAAGAGAGAGACAAGGATAAAGAGGATTGCCGACGAGATACTATTTACGAATAGAAACTTGATCACCGTCCGTGAAAAGCTCGGCATTTCAACGTTGAGACTTGAGGTGCAATCCGTGAGCATTTATTCTCCTTGTTCCATTATATATCGATCCGAAGAAAAGTTCTCTGTAAACTTGTCGCTGTCTTGCTCGACGCAGTCTTTTCATTTGTGCTACGCTTACTAATAGTGCAGATACGATCGTCGTCTCGACGCGGCGATTAATCAGCAACTAATTAAAAGTCTCTATTGTGTATAATAGGAAATCCTTAACGCTTTTACAACTTTAATTCGACCAGCCTAAAGCTTCTACGGCGAATTTTTTTTATTTTCTTCTGAACTGTTGGATACAAGAGGGGCTTCAAATTGAATTTACACGTTCGTTTCCAAGCGCTTTATCATAATTACAAAGTCTTCTCTATGATACTGCATGTCGAGAAATTTAATCTTAACGAAGATCGGGTAAAACCGGACTATTTTTGCCAATATTTTGCGGAGCATTAAAAAAAAATACCATGTTGAATGGAGGACACGGGTCGGTTTTACCCCCTTGCAATGTTTTGCACGACCTTACGAACTTGTCTCGATTTTTTCCATATGTTACGTTATACTTTGGTGTGGTTTTTTTTTCGGAAGGTTAATTGATTTTGATTGTATTTGAATTTTCTATTGGTTCTCATCTAACACATGACCCACTTTTTTACCATATAGAGATTTATTATATAGCGATTTACTATACACCAATTTACTGTATAGCAATTTACTATATAGCGATTTACTATTAGCGATTATAACGATTTAGAGAACAAGTTAAAACTCAATTGCTAATGAACAAAATTACCCCCACCGCGGGACTCGGGTCGGTCGTGCCCAAGGCAGCCAATGTATGTGAAAGCGGATCAGAGCAGAATCTACACCCTTTTTTTTCGTTGTCGCGCAAAAAGTTGTTAAAAGTAGTAAATTTCATGAATGGATTCTATCATACCCGGCTATCACACACCCGATTCTTTGGCCCCGCTCTTCCCTACACATGGAATGTTACCGGTTAAATTTTGCACACCTGTTTTAGCCAATTCCTCAGTTGGCGAGACTCGTTTGATGTAATTTCCTGCGAACCAGCCGACCACTCGACGTCCTTCTGGATAAAAAAAAGAAAGTTCTGAAAAGGCAATCCATTGCTTCAAGTTGCCGAGGCAAAAAGGTAATTGAGTCCCTCATTCAGCACTTAGAACTGAAGTGCTTGAAAATCCGTGGCGTATATACACACGAGTGTGAAGCTGCCTCTACGCAAGATTAAAAAAAACATTGATGTGGAGCCTGCGTGACCTTGGCACCAGACTCGCCATAATCATCATCATCATCGTCACGGGAACGTAATTGAAGCGTGATCGAAGACTGCTCGCTTGTTTTCTCCCGAGCAATCGGCAGGACTTGTCCTCGGCTCTCACGTTGTTACTTATAGATATTGTACAGTAGAACCTTGCTTATACGACCTTCGATTAACCGAGCCTCCGCGTTATCCGACGCACCCAATACATCCGAGTCCTCGTTTTTTTTCCTTTTTAATCAGCTTTACTGTGCCTGTTTTATCGACGGAACTAGACAATTTTTCAGTTCCGTCTTAGCATTGTTAATATGCTACGCGTATGCGTCAAATCATGCAGGATTATGATATTGACATAATAAGTAAGCCAGAAATTTTTTGGATGTACTCAGTGACTTTGCTTTGCTTCTTGCACTTCCTTCGAATTTCGTCTGTCACCTGTTTCATTTTTCCGCGCTCCGCGCATGAAAAATAATAAGACCTTGGAAGACGCACGGTTAATCCGCATCCCGGTTAATCGGGGTTCTATTGTATATGACGTGAATGTTAATTGTGAGTTTGCAGCACGAGCCGAAGGCGAGTGTTGCAATCACACGAGTTAAGAAAACGTTTTTCGCACGAGTATCGTACGAAATTTTATTTCACAAGGTGTGAAAATGAGGTTGTACGCACGCGAAGCGTGCGTAAAACCGCATTTTACGCGCCGAGTGAAATAAATTATAATGATCTAATAAAGTATAATTATTATAGATATATATTGTCTTTTACTTGTCAATTACTTCTATCCCTGAATAATCTGGCTACCAAAGGCAAACAACCGATGTATTGATTAAGAATGTTTCAATGAAATGATGAATTATATTTATCTCGGTTTATATTAAGATGCGATCTGGTGATATTCTAATTGTTAGAGATACTTACACTATTTACCGATTCACTGATGTATTTTTATTGTTACATGTAAGCAAAAGGATTTATCCCGTTACCGAAATAAATAAATAAATAATTACACAGGGAAAAATAGATTGTAAGATTCGTAATATCTAAGATACTGACAATATTTACTGCAATGGTTACTATGTGGCTATTACTGTGTACAACGAGCGATCGTGTAAATGCACTGTGATATTGTTCCCAGCGCTATTCAGTTATTGTAGAGATGAGTTGCTAATGCTTACTACATAGACAATAGTCACTACAATCGCAGATATTCTCGAATACAAACGTCGCATTGTAAACTACTTTCAGGACAATATTACTAACTGAATACTAATAACTACATGCACAAATATTAGCCGAAACAATCCACGTAGTGACTAATAGTAGCTAGTATGTACAACCTGTAGATGGCAATGGCAATCATCTGAAGTGTTATAGATATTAATTT
>JAPYZD010001150.1:0-23354 GCA_030522725.1 Ichneumoninae sp. B BG-2022a | reverse complement strand
AATGTTATTCGTTTCCTTTACGTTAAAATTTGTTTAAAATCGTAATTTTCAAGTATTAGATAAAATTCTGAAAAAATTCATACGTATTCAGAAAAATTATCAAATCATTTTCGAAATAAAAAACAATTGGTTGCCGGGTAATTTGTTGCACATATTTTTTTTCAGTAATTTTTTATGAACATTCTGAAATTATTATTATGCAGAAAAAATCTTTTCAGCACCTTTTATATGATAGAATGATTTCAGATTTTTTGCTCATCGAGAAGTGTTCGTAATCTTTGTCTTTTTTCTCTCGAACTTAGACGGCGTCAGTCATTGTGCTAGTGTTACCGTACCACAGCTTCACTGTTCTGTTATCCGAATTTTCGTTAATCCGAACGAGCTCCGGTCCCAATTGGTTCGGATAATCGAGGTTCTACTGTATACAAAATACACCGTGTCTTCGCGTCTATTCGACAACGATCGATCATCTACTACATCAAAACTTTTTCTATAACTCTCAGCCGCATTGAGTTTTATTAACTCACTGCGAAAGTTACTTAGCCTCGCGTGATGCATCGAAACGGAGACAAACTTCGACGTTCGTTATTGCGTTATCGCTCGAGTATCTCGGGTTTTCCGGGCTAGTGTTGTCGGATATTGTTTAACTGACAAGCGAACGCGATAAATCATTGAGCGAGGTTAGCTTCATTAACACTTTTAGATAGATACCTTCACTGCGGAAAATACATCGAAGCCTGGACTTCCAAGATCGCCCTTTTGTCCCTTGTCGCCGGCTCGTCCCTGCAAGTCAGATATTGATCTTTATATTCGCCTTGTCTCGTGAATCACATACACACTGGTGCAGATTGGACAAACATCGAAAAATCCAACCGTCCATGCGGACCGCCGGGAATCACAAAAAAAAACCGCCGGTCGAAGCTGAAAACTTACCGGATCTCCCTTCGGTCCATCCAGTCCAATGGGACCCTGAAATCATAGTGGATGAATGAGCAACAGACTTCTCGTCGACGACAAGGCGATAGTAGAAGACGTCGATGATCCGTATGTAAACGAGCATGTGCGACAGAGAGAGAGAGAAAAGAAAATTAGAGACAGAATGAAGTTACGGGCAGTAAAGGCTTGACGGCCATGACGATTACCGGATTTATCCGTGATCGAGAGAGAAAAGAGTAAACAAGACAGAGACGAGGCGAGTTAGATAAATAGACATAGTTAGAATTGAAGGTAGACACGGAAAAACGCCGTATTAAAATCAAACGAAAAAGAAACATAAAAGCTGTATAATACTTCGGCGGAATGCGAGTAGTCAACAATTGGATAATGTATTGCGTATTAGTGTTACGTATTACCAATGTTAATCAACTCGGTTAGGATGGTTGTTGGCAATGCAAGTTTCCAAGTTCTAACTAATACATTTAAGCGAGAGGAGGTGTACGTGTAATTGCACCGATTGAGAGTACCCTCCCGTTCCTCCTCGAATTTCTGGAACAAAAGGCTTGCGGGACTCGTGGTAATGGGGGACTGTAGTCGGATTCCAAAGTTCTAATACTACTGCGCTACTGCTTGCTGTTAAGGCTCAAATTCTGCATCGTTGCCCTACGGGAAGTTTCGTCCCTCTCCGTTCTCAAAAAGTTATCCTCTGAGATGGAGACTCAGAAATAGATACGGAAGGAGCTGAGAGGGACGTGTTGAAGGTAACGTTTCAGCACGGTCAATTATAATGATTAACCATATTGCCACCGATACGACCTTCGATTTTAACCCTAGAACTTATGTATTGGGTACAAAAGTACCCCAAATGATATTCAAACTGCGCTCCTAAAGTAGAAATTGACATTATCGACTTGGGACCCCAACGATAATTTAGTTTCATGATCTACGATGTGCTGTGGCCGCTGGTAGCCTCAGTTACTCGTTGGTTGTCCAACGGGACGCTAACGCAACACGATTGGGGTACCAAAATACCCCAGTCAGCATTTTCCGTTCGTTTTTTATGGAAGTAAGTTATTGTTTTTTTTTTGTTTTCAGAACTATCGAGTGTCAGTTATTATTATATAAATTGGACGGATATAGTCGGCATTTAATTTTTCATATGTTTTTTTATAATAATTATCACTATCTTTAATTACTTACAATGTTTCAAGAAAAATAAATTTTGAAAATAGCGTTTGAAATAAAAAAATTATACAATTTAAAAAAAACTACAATTTTGGTTACAGGAAGTGAGGTTTTTGCAAATTTTCGTTACGTTTCGTTTTTGCAAATTTTCATCCCTTAAACTTTACTAAAATCAAATTTGCCGCATACCATTCTTTTGCTCATGAAAAGACGTTGAAGAAAAGCGTGGGGTACATGTGTACCCCAGTAATGAGTTAGAGGATAGGAAAATGATACATGAGTTCCAGGGTTAACTTCCTTGACTTGGCGCTGCCTCCGATTACTTATTGTTAGTTCGAAAAAATCGATTCCCTTTAAAAAAACCAAAAAAACTAAAAATGCGTATGGCCACCGTTCTCACACACACACACAAAGCTTCGAAATGGCGAAATAAACACTATTCGCTAATACACAATATCACTCTTACCCTGTCACCAGGCTCGCCTTTGTCGCCTCTGCTGCCCTGAAATGCCCATCGAGTATATGAAATTAAAAAACTGGACACTTGGCATTAACATTTATTAAAAAGAATCGACACTCTCGTTGCCAAAAAGCGAACGAGATTACGATAACTCTTCTTGAGCTATTCCTTCATTGGGAAGTCCTCTGATTCTATCTTTAAATTTTCCTTGCACTGCCAACACAACAAAAAAGAAATTAAAGTAAAACGATACTGCTTGGCCAGATAGAGTAAGAACGAAGAGACAGAGAGACAGCGGATGAAAGTGAGAGGCATGAGTTTCAGACAGTTTTCTTTAGATATCCAAGTGTAAAAAAAAAAGAATAATAACAAACGATATACCGGAAAACCATTCCTTCCCGGAGTCCCGGCAACACCCTGTAAAAAGGGGGTTAAACTAATTAAAAAAGATTGGTTGTCGTACGACAGGATATCGTCGCTAGTCAAAGGCGCATGCATAGCGAAGGCGGAGATTTTACTCAGTGAGGATACAAGGTTCTTCGCCGAATTTTTGCTCCGGGTGAGCTTTCTGCCGAAGCCGGAGGGAGCCGAGGGATCTTTACATGCGACGATTTATACGACACACGATGCGGAGGAAGCGCGGGGCAAAACGGACCCTGTTCTGACATTTCATGGTGGCCGTTTTTTCCCCAGAAAAAAATTCCCTGAATTTTCCCTGACTTTTCACTGACGAATTAAACATTTTCCCTGACCAAACTTCTACGACTTTTAATTTTAAAAATTAACAATACAAATGAAAATGCCTAATTATCGTATTAATATTTACTTCTATTTTTTTAAGTTCCTAATTTTTTAAGCCTCCCTTTAATGTCCTTTTTATTTATTTATAGAAGATTCGGGAATTGGTCAAGGAATTTACTTTTTCCCTGACGAATTTCGGAATTTCCTGACTTTTCCCTTATACCCTGACCACGATTCTTTTTCCCTGACTATTCCCGGTTTTTCCTAACCGCGGCCACCATGCATTTCAGACGGGACTTTTTCATCTTGCGGTGAATTATTTTGTTCGATAGATAGTCCTTTTTGCCCCCCACTCTCTCCTCCACACGTTGTACATTAAATCACTGTACCATGTGACATAACTTGTGCGTGTTAAACGTATATCGACTGGGCGACCAGTCTGGTGCCTCTACATAATGGATTTTCGCGGTAAAGCAGTGCACGGGGATAAGCTGTTTAGTGGATATGGCTTATACACACACCACTGTACACTATACATATAAGCTTTGGGATTATGTTCATGCTACTCTCGTGGCGCGTTCAAGAGATTCGCTCGTTCGTGCGGCCGGATGAAGCAGTGAGAGGCCAAATTCGGCGCGATATTATAATGTGCTTGCAGCTTTTCTCAATATCGCAGCCGCGCATTGTATTATTTATCTATGGATCGAAGAAAACTCACCGGTGGTCCCGCGTCGCCCGGATCGCCTTTCTTTCCCTTTTTGCCCCGTTTACCAGGCGGACCTTGCTCGCCCGGAGGACCTGGAAAACACAATTGAAATACACGTTAAAATACAATCGACATCGTTACCTTCGCACAATTATATTATTCCTCTGTGTTATTGATACAGTTTCATTCGGAACTGAAAAGTCACTTTAACCAATCGGTTGGAAAGAACTGCAAAAGTCTCAAGTCCGCAGTAAGCGGGCGTGTATACGTATATACGGTGGAGTGGAGTGTATAAAATGATATCGAAGTAGAGGAGATTAGAGAGGAAAAGTCGAACGGGGAGAAAGAGGGAGACGGTAAGAAGCTCGGCAAAGCTCACGTCTCCTGTAGCGGAATCGTTGCGCAGTTCAGAGGAAACGTAAACCTAATTTAATGGACGCGAGCGAAGCGTAGCAAAGGCGCGAGGGCACTCGTGGAGTGCGGGAAATCGTGGCCCGCGCCCCCGGACGGGACGAGCAAGCTTTAGCCCCCGTAGTCGACTTCGTCGTCCGCAAGCTCCTTTCTTCGACGAAACCAGCTGCAACATTTCCCGGCATATTTGCAAACTCCTCGACTACTCGATCCCAAACTCTCCTTCCCTCTCGGCTTGCAGGTATTATCGTTAATTTATTCCGTCAATCTCTATCTCGGTATCCAATTATCTCTATCTGTCTATCCATTTGACGCTGATTCGTCAATTGAAAGCTAAATTCCCTCTTCAAATCCGTCACTTCCGGTCGAAAAATAAGATTTTCGAACCGTAAGTAACGCATCTGCAATGTGATGTCACTTCCGGTTGAAAAAATTAGAGTATCAAACCGAAAGTGACGTATTTCCAGTGTGAGATCACTTCCGGCCCAAAAATGTGAGTCTCAATTCAGAAGTGGTGTATTTCCGATACCATGTCAGTTCCGGTCGAAAAATAAACTTTTTAAACCGCGACATATTTCCGATAACGTTACGGAAATATAAATTCCATCATCTACAGCGAGAGCGTCGAGTGCCCGAGCCACGACAACCTGCTAGTACAATAATAGTAATCATAGTAGTAGTACAGGTAATTTATTAGCAAGATGTTACATTGGTTCTCGATCATTCAAGTATGTTACATATTCCTTGTTGATCACATGAATTTAAGGCAACATTATCAGCTAACGATCCATCGACCTTGGTCCTTCAGCTCGAGTAATTATACAAAAATGAATACAAAATATTTACCTACACACAATAATACAAAAACGCATATACAATATGTGCAGTAAAAGTGTAGAATAAATATGATATGTTATAGTCTGGTCGGATATATCGCGAAAGCTCTGGTAATAATCGATCGCATCCGGTACTCGAAGGGCCAGCGAAAGGATGAGCGAAAGAGGGGACGCGACCCCGTCGTGTTTGTTTTTTTTTGCCGGTAAAAGACCGGACGGAAGATAATTTACAGCGAGGAGAGACGGAGCACAAGAAGGGAGGGATAACGCGAAGCGCGTTCGAATTTTGTTCGGTCTCCTTCTCTTTCCACCGGGTGAATCGCACGCGCCCGCGAGTTCTCGTACTCATACACCTCGGGCTATACGATAATAAACTGAATGGACGAGAAAAGGGGGAGCGAAGTGGGTGGAGAACAGTTGGGAAGAAGGAAGGGTTGCGCGGAGGGCGAGGGGAGAAAGGGAAAAGGCCGAAGCATATACGTTCCTTTGGTCGTGCGCGTATTCGCAGTAAATTGCGAATATCGTTCGCGCAGTAGCTTCGAGAGTAGTATAACACGACCGTGAGCGCCTGAGGGCATTAACGAGAAGAGAAGAGAAACCCCGGGCATAACAGTACAGGCAGCTGCATTGTAGGTAAAACCGACGTTACGGGATTCCACGTAGCCGCAGATAATCGACGTAACTACGGGAAAATTTGGGGAAAAGCACGTTTTAGCTCCGGGGCCAAAGCGTGCTAAAATTTGAACACCCTGTCTCGCCCGTGCGCTGCGTTATGTGAAAATACGGACAATGATTAGACAGCGTACCGCGCTGTTAATTCCCCCTCTGTTATTCGCGAATTCCTTTGCGTACGTACACTGCGATGTCTCCTCATCCTCTCTCGCGATTTCACCGCCACTCCGCCTCCCTCTGGCCATTTGCGGGACTCTTTGTAGTCACCGAATTACGCAAAAGCAACACCCGGAGCTTGCAGCGGTAAGCGGGTAAAAAAAAAATCTGGTCGACGGTGCACTCCGCTCTATACAAAGCGGAGTCCATAGATTTCTGTGGGCAATAGTTAACGGCAGACGAACTTCATGTTGCGCACTACCAAAGTCTATAGACCTTGCTTTTGTAGAATAATGGCCGAAGGTATAACGCGGAGCATGACGCACAGCGGCTCAGTTCATGCGTCAATCGACGAGTGCCTTTTATTCGTCGTGCCGATTTTCCTAAACCATGTAAAACCCGGGTACTTCCGGATTGTATTACCCGTATTCTCTGTACACTCAGAAAAAAATTATTTGACGGCCACATTTTATTTGGTTTTGGTCAAATATTTATTTGATTCAAATGAATATTTATTTACATTAAGTAAATAGTTACTTAAATGAAATAAATATTTATTTTAATCAAGTAGGTAGTTACTTAAACGAAATAAATATTTATTTGAAACAAATTAATATTTTACTTAAATGAAATAAACGGTGGTCGTCAAATAAATTAATTTTCTGGATGTAACACAAAGTTATTTGTAAAGTTATTTTTTTGTAAATAAAAAAAAAAATAAACGAGCTATAAAAAAAAATCGGCTCAGTTGGTACACATAATCTAATACGAGTCGTCGGGGAAGCGAGCAAGTGCCCACTATGTATCTGGTGTCTTCCAACTTGTACATCGGTTTTTCTTTTTCAAAAAAAAAAAAAAAAAAAAAAAAAAAAAAAATGAGAGGAAAAAAGCAGTGCGACGCTATCGTCGAAACGAAACGACTAACAACCTAGGAATGAGATTGCGCCCGAGTGGCTGTGCGCGCCCTTGGCGCCGCCGGCAGAAGTACAAAAAGCTGCGGCTCCCCGAGGGAATTTATTATCTGTCGGAATGAAAATAATTGCGTGCGGCTTCCCTTGCGTTTGTCTGGTTTTTTTTTTTTTTTTTTTTTTTTTCTTTTTCTTGTCGTACGTACGTCTTCCTGTCACGTCTTGTTCCTCGACTGATCCTGGGCAAACCGATGTAAAGACCTTTTATGCACTCTACGTCTTCCGTAACGAAGGTTCGAATATTACAAATGCTTTACGGATATTGCTTTCCTCCAGCTACGACCAAGATAATCCGCAATATCCGTCTAGTTGGGAGTAATAACTGAACAAATTCCTCCCCCTCGTCCAACAATCTCCCGGAACTACAACTGCACAGTGAAAAAATATTTGTGCATTTAACCATTTTTTTTGTTCGCAAATATTCACAATTATTTTTTGTTGTTAATTACAAAAACAAAAAATTTCGTAAAATTAACAGACGTTGTAAAATGGACAAGATTTTTTTGTAAAATTGACATGAAAAGAATTATGGACGTTTGCGGATAAGAAACATTGGGACATATTTTATTGTGTGCACTCACTCAAAAGATAATCATGCATAGTGTAAACTGCGATCATTTAGTTTATAGGCTTGCGACGTGTGATCAGAGCCGATGAACACGCGACGAATGTAGTGTAGGGCACGATGCAGAGTATTTATAATATAATATTTGGTTTTCTTAATTCCTTTTAAGTTTTCAATAAAAATTGAACTGCACACCGAAGTGTTTATGTCAATATCATAATACTGCATGATTTGGCGCATATGTGTAGCATATTAACAATGCTAAGTTGGAACTGACAAATTGTCTAGGTCCGTCGGTAAAACAGATAAAGCGGGTTAAAAAAGAAAAAAAACAGCTCCAGCATCCCCTTAATGAATCCCAAAAAAAAATTACGTTGGATCGAATTCAGTGCTTAATTTCTCACCGTGGTAGATACATCCCCAGATAGGCGTGGTTCTTGATCTTGAGCCGCGAATCGTGGCTGTTTTATTCATCGCAGAGATAATACCGAATGTCCAAGTACCACAGTGCAGGATCGCAGACACCGCCGTTGTGCGTGTGCGAGTGGAAGAATGCAAGAGCCGTGAGTACGAGGACGAGGACGAGCAGCGGGAAGGCCCTCTCGCGCGTGTTCCTTAATTATTACGAATAGCCATGAGCGCGAAACACAACGCTCGGGCGCACGCCTCACCGGGTTAATTAAACTCCTATGCCATAAATCTCAACCGCAACAGTCTCGTAGCTGTAGTACGAAATATGTTTAGTTTAGCCCGCTCCACAATACAGTGAACGCCTTCCCCCGTACGAGGTACGTAACTACCGGAGTGTGCGTGGACTCCTTGCGCTCGCAAGTGCTCCTCGCACATTTTTCTTCCTTCAGTTCATACTTATTTATCTCCAGTACGGTTTCTTTCGCACATTACTCGTCGTTTCTTTCTCAGTTATCTTCTCGCACTCTTCCCTCGTCTCGCACTTTTTTGTTGTTGCATAAGCAGTTTTTATTTATGTCTCGTTCCACCGTTACGGCAGCCGCGGCCGCTGAAGTCTGTTGCTGCGGGCGATTCGTACAAAATTTATATCTCGCGTTCACCTGCGATCGCAGATTTCTTATCATCGCGAGAGTGAGTTAACGAAAAAAAAGATAAAAAAAGGATGAAGAACGCGGGAAGAGTGCCGAGATATGCGGAGACCGTGGTAGAATTCTCGGCAGGCGAATAAATCGGGCGTACGGGCCAATCGGTAGAGGTTGAACATGAAAGAGATGGCGTAGAAGCGGAGAGACGAGTCTTCATGCATAGGAACATACGTGGCGATATTCTCGTCACGTATTCCGAGTCTAACGGTGCTCGATAGTCGCGCGATATCCCCGATACACGAGGGGTACAACAGAGGTGCTACACCGGTCGCTTTATGATATTCGTGAGCTCAACTCTGCACCTTGCACGCCCGTGTCCCTGGCAATTCTGTTTCCGTGGATTTGTTTTAGACGGAGAGGATAGAAAAGTCGAATTCGCTTGATGTATCAGCCAAGTCGCTCTCTCTCACCCTCTGCAATCTTTCGCGAAAGGCTCGCGTCAGCGATGCATCTCGATATATATTTAATGGATTGGTCGTTTGGGAAATCGCCTGACATCACGCCACCATCCACTTTTCCCCGAGTGACCTTAATCTTCTTCGTGTAGTATATAGGTCGATGGGTAGGTATATCTGTGGGTGTTTGCGTGAGGACAGATAGGCGGACAGACCGACAAACCAAATCAAGGACCTTCATTTTTATCTACGGAGACCACCTTGTTGGAGCCGATTTTCCCCCCTCGATAATACCGATCTGTCGCACCCAGAAAAATAATTTATTTGACGTGCGCCCCACAAATAAATATTTGTATCGTGTAAATAAATATTTATTAGGCTTAAGTAAATATTTATTTGGTTTAGATCAATAACTAGTAGTAGTAGTACAAAAATTTTATTAGTCAGAATGTTTACATCAATAAGCGGGTGTTTACAAATTTTTCGTTTAAATTTGCCATTCCCCGATGGGCCATCGGAGTGTTTTAGCCCGTGTAGCTTCTATTTGACTGCTTGCGCGCCTTTATTTGCAAGTAAGAGTGAGAGGCGATGGTTTGTACATGACTTTTATAAGGGCGATTAAGTGCGACTATGTGTCGTAGAGTATGTTCAGGATTTTTATTATTGTGTGTCGGAAATTTATGTTTGGGTCTTGCGTTTGGATATTCTCTGTTGCATAAGCTTGTAATAGTTTCTAGGTGTGTTTGCGCGAAGTCAGAACTTAGGTTATTGATACGTTTTTCATCGGTATTATTCTGGAGGCTTCGTATAGTAGGAGATTTGAACGATTCTGGAGAGGATTGTTCGGGTGTCTTATGTTATTGAGTTTTCTTAGCGCTATTGTTTCTGCGTGAAGATATTTTTTTCGCTGGTTTGTTGCAGTTGTGAAAAAAGGGTGTCCCTATTCGAGCAGTGGACGGCATGTGCTTTTGTAGATTTTTGGTACTTGTTCCATGGTTATCAGTTTGTTACGGTACGTAATTTTGCGGACGTGTTACGGTCCGTAATTTACGCAGTTTGTTACGGTACGCAATTTTTCTGCTCGAGCGATCGTTGTCGTTTTGATTATTGCTGGGTGTCTATTTAGGTTCAGTTTAATGTCAAATGTGATACCTAGGTATTTAGCGAATGTGCTCGGTTTAATATCGCGATAGTACATTGTTAAATATGGAGAATTATCTGTCGAATCTGATGGAATGATTGAATCGTAGTAGTTTCGATTTTGCGGGATTTTAAATAAATATTTATTGGATTTAAATAAATATTTATTTGATATAAATAAATATTTATTTGATATAAATAAATATTTATTCGATGTAAATAAATATTTATTTGCTTTGAATAAATATTTATTTAATTAAAAAAAAATATTTTGTTAAACCAAACAAGTTATTTTCCCGGGTGCATGAACAGTGTCAACATACTCCATCCCGATGAGATTACCACAAAGATCGGTACGCGCATAGCACACGCTGCAACACACGAATTACGATTGCACGCGTACCCGACGCATATGTCGTCGGAGTATGCGGGAAGGAAATCAGAATCGCGTTTTGTTCTCCAACCGAGAGCCGGGGCTCCGAGTCTTTTTTGGGATCGGGGCAATATAGAGCCGTCAAGCGGCGGGATCGGTCATTCTTCGCCGCGAGATACCTAATAATCCTAGCCAACCAATACGCGTGGGATAATGCGTATACATACACGCCGCCGAGAATGGAAGGAAGAAAGGCTCGACTGGTCGAGCCGTAATTACCTTAAATGGTATACGATCAAAGGGAGCCAGCGGCAGAACAACCGGGGGTGCCTGGCCTCAGCAGGAACAATAATACAGTGTGTGGCCACGCTTGAATCTTGATTCATGCTGTTTGCCCTGACGCTTGCCTCTCGATTCTCCAATAGCGCCACTCTGCGCCTCTCCCTCGCCCGATGTCGATAGCCATTCGCCAGTACCAGCAGCAGGGCCCGCAAGACAACAAGAGCATCAGGAACAGCAGCGGCGGCGGCAGCGGCAGCAGCAGCAGCATGAGCCGCGAACACAGGCCTGCAGGCCTGCTGCTCTCAGGCGAGGGATGCTGGCGATCTATCCGTTTCTCTCTTTTTCCCTCGCACGTTTCTCTCCCGATTCTCCGCCGCTATAGAACGTATGCGGCTATGACTCCCGAGTGCGACCGGTAAACCGCCCTGTGTGTCGCAGGGGTGTGCGCTGATGTATGGTCAAAGATACGCCGGTACGAGCGGTCGACCACCACCGCCAGAACCGGCCGCAGCATCGATGCCGGACCGATATACTCCTCTATTTCTATCCAGCAGCGATATTACCGTGAAAAGCATCGACATACGAGCCCTCCCTCTCGAGGTCCCTCTTTCGATTCTCGGCCCTCGAGTGACCGCAGCGTGGTCCGTTTATCCTGCGTCCTTCAATGCGGACCGTTCCACCCTTACGTGCTTGAATTTTATTATAAAACGAGGGAATATATTCGCCGAATGGGCGTTTAATTGTACAGCTCGAGAGGAAATAAATTTCATTGCGTCGCGGTTATGAAAGCACAGTGGTTGCGCGGCGCTGGAAAGAGCTGACGTGCCGGATTATACGTGCGCTCGTCACGTTCTCATTTTCGCGACCATTCCGGCGTGTACTTGACTCACATCGGCCGGCGTGCTCTTTGCTGAAGAAAGAGGGTTGCGCGCACTTGTGCCGACCGCCGGTGCGAAAGGAGTTTGTACCAAAGTGATCAAAGGGGTATTATGGAAAAGCAATGGTTCCGAATGGAAGTCCAGGGTCTCGCGAGTGGTCGCAATGTCATCGGGCTGCGCCGCGAATCCCGGCATCAGCAACATCGGCGGAATGCCTCTGGCTTTCCGGGTCTCCGGTTCTTTGGCTGGCGAGTGAACTTTATGACCGAAACTGGGCACGTAACGCCGGTTACTATGGGCTGTGTTGTACGATCGTCGTTGACGTCGAGCACACGGCTACACGTTTATTGCATTTCTGAGAGGTCGTACGTCGATGTGGGGTCGACGAAGCCGAATGATACTCCCTCGTCGGGATCGCTCAAGCGGCCTGGGACTTTCTCTCGATGCCTGCGTGACTGGATATCTTCGCAGGATCGGCGCACTTCGATACGACGAGCGTGCAACGTCGAAGGCCCGGATAGATCTTCGTACAGTAGGACCCCGCTTATGCAACCTTTGATTGTCAGAGTTTCCGCGTTATCCGACGCATCCAACCCATCCTAGTCGTCCGCGTTAACCGAGGTGTAAGCTCGGATAATACGGAAAATTCGGGTAATACGGAAAACTCGGATAATACGAAAAACTCGGATAAAACGGATAAAGCAGCATTTCCGCGCGCGCAGTAGTAACTGCTACATTGTTGCATATCGGCTTAAACTTGTACAAGTTTGCTGCGTTTTTATATTGCGAGCTGTAAATACATCCGTTCCGATTCTAGAGTCAATGGTGGAACATCGCGATGTCTCAAAAAGGAAAAAAGTCGTAAATTGTAAGTGGTGTGTTATTTTTTAGACATATAATAGTAGTACAAGTTTGCATTGAGTATGTTATCCGTGTTATCCGACCTACGCTCTCCCCACATTATCTCGGATAAGCGGGGTTCTATTGTATTTGGAATCGAATATCGGCGTTTTTGAAGGGAAACTCCGAAGTGGAAGTCGATTTCGTTAGGAGATCGTCGAATGATAAATTCGACCGCCGGATTAAGTTGGTTTCAATGCGGTACTGATTCGCCCTGATTCGTGACCGCAGTTCTTTCGCTGTGCGGTGGCTACCGGCGACCTGCGAGGGATACCCGCCAGATTTCGCTGAACCCCGCAGGACCGCAGAGTTATCTTCCAGCGGCCAGAGCGAGATTCCCTCGGACCAACGATGCCGTGGCACGTATCGCCGGTTGTACCCGACGAGGTCTAATGGCATCTTTTGGAGTGGTGAGGAAAAACAGGGTAAAAAAGGCTCGTGAGAGATTTATAGACGGAGGTTGGGCGGAGGAGATAGAATAAGGGGTTCGAAAAGAGTGGCCGGTCAATTTAACAAAGGGAAGATCGTGAGGAGGATCTGGATAGGAGATGGCAATGTCCGGAGCGATACCGCTCAAAGATTGTTTTAATTTGAAAAAGAGAATCTCAGAATAAAGAGACTCTTTCTACGGAGCCGAGATACAGATGGATATACAGTAGAACCCCGTTTATGCGAATTAATGTGGGGTGAGGGTCGAATAAGCGAAATCTCGGATAACACGCACCGAAGAAAAGGTTTGGTAATATCAAACTAAGCTGCGGTTGCGGGTGGCGAAAGAAATATTTTAAGAGCATATGCGACGAAGTAATCTTTACGAAATACTCCGCGCGTGAGCATTGCTGCTTTATGCGTTTTATTCGAGTTTCCCACATTTCCGAGCCTACACTGAAAAAAATTTCTCTTGCGGGCTGCCAAAGAAAAAAAATGTTTGCTTCAATTCTATTTTCAATTCTTACACTTACATACGATATTGAAACAATTACTGGCTAGGTGATATGTTATCGTTTCAATCCGGTATAAAATTGAACGAATTGAAAGTAGTATTGAAACAACATTTTTTCGTCATTGGCAGCTCGCAAGCAAATTTTACTTGAATCAATGATTTTTTTTTCTGTGTACACCTCGGTTTATTACCTCGTTTAATCGACGGTCGGATAAGCGAAGTTCTACTGTACGAAGCGAACAATAAGTACGGAATACTAGATTGTGGTACACTAGAGCAGTGAATGACGAAACGTTCGCGATGGAAATAAAAGCTTCCGCCTTCGTTGAGATACAGTCGTGGAGAATATGTCGACGCTAAAAAATTTCTCCGCTCCGATTCAGTTGTTGTCGGCGATGGTCGGGATTCGGCGGCCACTGCTGGGGCATACTGTACTTTACGTGGCTATAGAGAGACACTCGACGCCGAGAACGGAGTGCACTAGTCGCGAATGACGGAAATAACGAGGAAAGTTGCGTTAAACAAGCAGACAGCCGGACGGCTGCTGCGGGAGAGCATAGAGCACCCCCGACGACTCGTACAAGGGTAAGGATGGCGACGTCATTTTCACTTAGTTACACCCGGCATGAGTAGTACTCGTTCGAATTTAAATTTTCCACTGCGCTGCCGGGGCCGTAAAGAGCGTACGCTTGAGAGGTAAGCCCTGAGAGATGACGATCGCGAGGCAGCGAAGAGCACGAGTAAAAGCGTGATGAGGCCAAACGGTACTTTATCTAAAATGAATCTAAATGTTTTTCAGCTTCCATCTTAAAACGACCTAAAACAGAGTGTATTCTATTTTGTTCGTGGGTCTTTAATGTTTTCGGTTAAGCGTTTCACGTAACTCTAAAATCATGGCAATAGTTTGTTCTTAAAAGTTTAAGTTTTCACGTAACTCTGAAATTATAGCAACAGTTTGTTCTTTTTTCATCGCGCAAGATTGTTACATTTAGTAAAAGCATCATGAGGCCAAACGGTACTTGAGGGTAAAAGTGGTGAATATGGCCCACCTCGGTTAACACGTAAATCAATGATATATGGAACGGGCCATATTCCCCACGTTTACCCTATCTAAAATGAATAAAAAATGTTGTTATCTTCCATGTCAAAACGGTGTGAAACAGAGTGAGTCGGTAACAAAAAATCCATTTTGTTCCTGGATCTTTAACATTTTGAGCTAAGAGGGGTGAATTTTAAAGGTATGTGGAACATACCTTTAAAATCATGGCAGCAGTTTGCTCTTTTTTCATCGCATCAAGAGTCCTATATTTACCTCGCTCGCCTCGAGAATTCATTTAACGTCCAAAATTACACCACGAAAAGTTTATACCAAGGAAATATCACGTCGTGGGGTATCAGCTCACGACCGGGGCATTCGTCATTCCGTTTTCTCGTCGCGTACCGGCGGTCTGGGTGAGCGTGTTTGTGAACATAGCACTATAATCGCTTACATCCAGACGTGAAATGCTCAACGCCGATACGCCAATACTCTGGGAGCGTGGTCTGTAAGTTTTGGTAACATATGGTACGACCGCGGAAGAACGAAGAGGTTCGAAGGGTGGCAGGGAGTTACGTGGAGGCACGTCCAGTTCACGAGCCCGTCGAGCGCCCGGAGGAAGCGGGAAAGCGGGGAGGCGAGGTGGAAAAAAAAAACGGGGCCGAGGAAATAAAATAGAGAAAAGTCCGAAAGCGGACACAGAGGAAAGAAAAGGAGGGCGAGGTAGGCGGAGGCGCAAAACTAATTTCGTCGAGTTTTTTTTTTTCTTTCGCGGTGACGGATGCGGCAGAAAGGGAGGCCGCGAGCTGGAGAGGAGTCGGTGGAAGAGAAAATGGGGAGACCGGGAGAGAATTGTCCGATGGCCGGAGAGGAAGCGAAAAGGGGGAACTGTGAGCGAATCCGTGTGGACGGGACGCATTGCGTAGGGCGAATGACGCCGAAGACAATACAGAAGGGCAAAAAAGAGTTTGACGAAGCGGCGAGATGCAGAGGGCCCGGGGGGGGGGCAATGCAAGATCGTGCCCCTCTTAACGAAGATTAATTAGTTAATGGCGAGGTTTGTTTCGTCGCTTGGATCTCCGTTGTATCGCCGCCGGAAACGGACTGAGCGCTCCACTTCCGCCACTCCTCTACTTCCTGTATAGCATTTTTTGCTCCGTCGCAACTCCCAGCTAGCCGATAAAACTTTCCCCAACCGGCGAATCAATCAGTATTTCAACTCGGTACCGGATAAGTCCGAGATACGTTTCAGAGAAAAATACCGAAGTTTCTATCCAACATCACTGCCGGTTTGGAAATTTCTGTTCTCAAACGTGTGCGACCTATTTTCGGTGTGAGTTAACTTCCGGTTGAAAAATGAGAGTTTCAAACCTAAAGTCACGTCACAGAGGACATTTTTCATTTTTCTCCACCAATCAGTGGCGCAGTTGCATTGCCCGAGGCTTGTTAGCTCTCGGAAGAGCGATTTGGTTCTGTCTACATAGAAAAAAAAAATTGTTGTTTTATCCAACAGTCGAGGTAACACGCAAAAGTGTTGTTTGTTTTGGTACAACTAAAGTATCGTTTTGCTAAACGATTATTTGCCTCAAGCGAATCAAAATTTCTCGTTTACCATTTATTCGTTTCTCGTGTACCATTTATTCGTTTCTCGTGTACCATTTATTCGTTTCTCGTGTACCATTTATTCGTTTCTCGTGTACCATTTATTTTATGTAACTCATGCATGTAAAACGCTTGTTTCCGTGCCTGCCGAGAGTGGCGCTTTGCGACCGTGAGTTTTATAAATTCCCGGCGCATGCGCAGATTTTACTTTTGTGTGCGATTTACTTTTACGTGCGATTTACTTTTGCGTGCGATTTACTTTTGCGTGCGATTTACTTCTCCCTGCGATTTACTTTTGCGTGCGATTTCTGGAATTTATTCCACGCTGCTCGTACTTTACTGCACGCTGGCTCTACAGCGCCACAATCACGAAATACAGCAAGAAAGTAGCACTTTTCCTGCATTCGTTACACACAATGTTATGCTATACTATATACGCGGACTCTGAAGTAGAATGCGCACTCCACAGCGTGCGCATAAAGTTCGATTTACCACACTCGTATCGCAAAGTGCTATTTCTCGGCGTGCCGCTGAGGTACGGCGTTTTGACCTGCCTCAGCCAGTGCGGAGCCAGCGGCGTGCCGTTTTTTCCTGTTACGGTGGAATCCCACCTGGGTAAAGGGAAGAAATAAAGTTGAAAGCTCCCGAGGCAACCGACGGTCAGAGAACCTGGCCAAGTCTATTATTAGCATTGTCTGTATATCGACTTTAGTCGTGACGTTGCCTCGGTCCCGTCGACGTCGTAGAACTCGCGGGAGATAAGCAACCCAGATCCGTGACGAAGACACAAAGGCGAGTCAACGACACTTGGACGGAGCTGTCGGATGTTGTTGATCCGCAGGTAACGTCGTCGGTGCGCGCCGCAGCGAGCTCTGCGGTGCAACGAATCGGACGAATATCGCGATACAAATTGTTCGAGGTCGTCGCACGGATCCGCGGACATCCGCGCTGCCGAGGGACAATCGAACACTGTTATGCAACGAAAGGAATTCAGCTTGTCGCGAGGTAAATTAGATTTCCGCCACCGATGGGTCAGGAGCGCATCGTGGACAGGGCGTTCCAGGGGGAATCGCCGACCGAAAGAAATGTCCGCAGTGCCACTATAGATCACCTGCTTGTCCGATCCATGATAAATGAACAGGTGAGACAGCGAGCGGGGGGGAGGGTGAGAGAACTCGAACGCGAAATGCGATTATCGGTGAGAACTCGGAGAGAAAGAAAAGGGAGGACGAGAGAATAAAGCGCAGACACGGGGTGGAAGATGTGTGGAAAAAGAACGACGAACTCTCCGTCACCGGTGCGGAGGGTCTGTGTGTGTTAGTCGAAGATGTGCCCATTCACGCCACTACGAAGATGCGAGAGGCGAGAGGAATGAGAGAAAAGAGGGACCTTTCTCCCGATAGGAAAGCTCGGGCTTATCTCAATATTCTCCTTCAGCGATTCTATTCAGGACCCGAATGAGGCGAGAACGGTGCGTCCCTGCGGCGACTGCTCTGGGCTCTCGGGGCGGCTATATCTCCTCCGAGAATCAGTGGAATGGCGTTGTCCCATGCCCTGCCGCGCTGTGCATCGTCTAACACGAAGGGACCGCAGGAAACGAGTCGTGCGACCAAGAGCGCTCCGATTGACGGACGTCCCGGCTTTAATCGATGTTACCGCTCGAACGCAGTGTATGCGAACTGGGTACGTGCGCAATGCACTCGGTTTTCACTCTCTTGGTGCGTACAGTGGAATAAGAAATTGTTAAATTAAGAAAATGCGCGGTGACATACACAAAAAAAATATCATTGATTCAAGTTAAATTTGCTTGCGGGCTGCCAATGAACAAAAAATGTTTTTTCAATTCTACTTTCAATTCGTTCAATTTTATAGCGGATTGAAACGATAACGTATCACCTTGCCAGTTTTTCCGTCATTGTTTCAATATCGTATTGTGAGAATTGAAAACAGAATTGAAACAAACATTTTTTTCTTTGGCAAGCGAAATTTTTTTCAGAGTACGTTCGAAGGTGTATTTTGTTGATGCAACAAAAATGTTTGTTTCAGTCAACAAATTTTGAATAAATTGAAGCTGATAGTCGTATTATCGGGTCGCGTTCTGCTGTATGCGGTGGCTATGCAGTTTAATATGTTTAATTGGTTTATGCGGTTTTTTTATGGTTATTAGGTTTATTTAGGTTTATTTGATTTATTGAATTTATTATGATTTACGTCTGTTATGGTCATTTTATTGTTCATTACGTCTTTATGTTTACTTTATTGTTTATTATGTTTGGCTACCGAGCTGCATGTATGTGCCTAGAGGACCCCTAGTCCTACCGTACAATAAATCGATTCATTCATTCATTCATTCACCGCGACTTTTGGTTAATCGAACCAATTTTTTTTTCTCTTTGTAGGGTAAAAGGGGGTAAATATGGCACACCTCGATTAACACGTAAATCAATGATATATGGAACGAGCCATATTCCCCACTTTTACCCTATACACACGACGATGCGAGAAAACATTGATTCTCTCCAGCCGGTGTCTCCGAATGAGGATCACTTATAGATAGCGCAACATATTAGTGTCAAAGTTTCGTAACGCCCGAGGATGTCGCCAGTAATGACGCGGTCTCGGCGATGAAGGTAATTACACCGATTTACATAGTATTCATGAGCTCTCCTACGGCCGTTGATGAGAAAAAAAAACTGGTTTCGCTGATTAAAATATTGGATAATCCCGGAGCGATCTTCGACACTGTGAGCGCCATGAGAACACCGCGGGATATCCGTGAGAGATTGCGCGGCCCGTCTGTCGGACGTATCGACATTATTGGCGTGACAGATCCATGGATCCGTGGAAAAGCGCCTCGTTTCAGCTCGCTGCCATGTTCCATTCAATAGCGAATCTATCTCTCGTCGCTAATTCGCTGCAACAGTTCTCCACTTTCTTCCCTCCGTACATCAACGAGTTCCATGCAAACTTCGGTATTTCCATCGCGCTTCATTATCCATAATTACCGCTGTTCACCTGCCCTCCACCCCCTCCCCGACCCCCCTCCCGCGGCCGTCCGTCGCTCGTTCGATCGCTTCACCTCACGGATACGGTCTCGAACACCGCACCGCAATCTACCCAATTGACCGACAATTATCAATTACGAGGTACAAATTATCGACTACGGCAAATAACGTACAAATCGGTCTTTGATTATTTTTGTACACTGGATTGCCCGAGGTCAGTGTCCCGTCCCGTCGGACTATTTTTTACAATTCGCACGTCGAGATAAACAGGAAGAGGTATTTCCCGGTAGATATAAATATAAAAAGAAGGAATATATAAAAATATTATATATAAAAAGTCTAGATTTTCATGACGCTAATCTAATCTACTTCTGTGTAGAAAGCTCCTACTCTGAGAAAAAGAAATTGTTGGATTGGCCAACGCGGTGAGATACGGTCAAAGGTTTTTGGTTGGTACAACAACAATGTTTATTTGAATGAACAAATTTGGAAAGATTAAAGCAAATAATCATATAACGACACGATGTTTCATTTGTACCAAACAAACAATAGCTTTGAAGGTATGGAACCGCGACTTTTAGTTAAACCGACAATTTTTTTTTTTTTTGGTGATTATTTGACTTCTGCGCGGAAGTCAAATACATAGCTGATTGAAAATACAAAAAATCACTAATTTTTACAATATTCATTACAAAGATTGTAGTTATTTGTCGTTTCGGGGCTAAAACTGATGTATTTTTTCCGACTGATCACGAATACTTATAATAGTCCCTTCGTCTACAACTTTTTAGCCCCATAGCTCAAAAATTGTCAAAGCATGTATATACTTTTTTAGCAAGGTTCAAAAAATCGCCTAAAAATTTTATGACTGAAAGCACTTTGCCAAAAATGAAACCAGACTTTGAGAACCGACCGCCTCCACATACTTTTTTTTTCCACGAAAACAGAGAATCCTCCACGAGGAAGCAAAAATGCAATACAGCGTAAATAAAAGAATCGAAATGTGAAAAAGGAGGATAAGGGCATTTGGGCAAAGTGGATTGGCGGTATATTGGGACCGTTGTGCGCCGTTTGTCAATAACCGAAGCTATCGATCAGGCCGGTTGCGTTGCCTGCTACGGCCCTTGGACAGATGCGAAAACGCGGCCAGCAGGGATGCATGAACGGACGCATGGGCACATGGACCAGTGTCCACAGAGACTCGTTCTAAATATCGGTAGTCGAGGATAGGTCTATGTACGCGTGTGTTCGTGCACATCGTGTGTGCGCGCCTGGGCTATATATTCCGATCGCTTGGAATGCCTCGGGGCATGTAATTTTTTTTTACGTCCCCGTTGTATATTCCCGACGCCGCCGCCTCTTCTTATTTGGGCTTCCGGCTTGCATAATTTTCCACACCCACTCCGTAACCGGCAGCAAAGGAGCCCGTGCGCATGTACGCGGATATGTAAAATTGAGATGTGCATGCACACAGATGCGGGCACCGCACCGAGAAAAAAAAAAAAATATTGGTCCGATGCCCAATGACTGCGTACGAATGAATTTTTAGTCGGTGAAACTAAAAATATTAGTTTGCTCGTGGATGATTCGCCCTCGGTAGAGCAGAAGTATGCGCGAAGTAATATCTTGTCGCGCGCTGAAAGAAAAATCGGGGATGGAGCGAACATACATGAGAGGCTGACACAAACAAACCTGGTTGGCTCAATGACAATGTAGGTAGCTTAAGCACCGAGAGGTTGCGTTAAGAACATAAGGTTGGCTCAATGACGATTTAGGTGGCTTAACTACCGAGAGGTTGCGTTAAGAACATAAGGTTGGCTCTATGACGATTTAGGTGGTTTACCCACCGAGAGGTTGCATTAAGAACATAAGGTTGGCTCAAGGACGATTTAGGTGGTTTAACCACCGAGAGGTTGAGTTAAGAACATAAGGTTGGCTCAACGTCTCGGCGAGGTTAAATACGGCGAAATTCATGGTGAACTTGAACCAATAGATCTCATTGATGCTGAGTCAACCTCAGCGAGGTTGATTGATTCAAATTGAGGTTGACTCAACCTCAATGTTTCGCCGTATTTAACCTCACGGAGAGGTTGACTCAAGCTTATGTTGTTAACTCAACCTCTCGGTGGTTAAGCCACCTAAGTCGTCATTGAGCCAACCATAGTCGGTCGGTTCAAGCGCTCACACTGAAAAAAAGGATACTATTTCCCACTATATCGACAAGTTCCCAGGCAGAACGTCTACATAGATACTTTCCGATAGTGCATATTCAATTGGTCAAACCATAATTGTGGTTGCAACCATGATTTTTTATCATAGACGTAACAGTAAAATATTATTGTTGCTTTAACTAGAGTAAAAGTGGTGAATATTGCCCACCTCGATTAACACGTAAATCAATGATGTATGGACCGGGCCATATTCCCCACTTTTATCCTATGTAATTTTTTCTCAGTACACGTATGTTCGCTCCATCCCCGTTTTTTCTCTGAGTGTACCGATAAGAGATTCGTTGGACATCCGGCGATCGTTTATTCTCGAAGTACACGGAGTGTTCGCGCGCTTCCCAATTTGTCCGAGTCGCGAGAGCGCGGAGGGACACGAACAAGGGGCCCAGGGGAAGGGGGATGCGGTCAATTTTTGAGACGGGGAGTTAAGAAAAAGAGGTACGGGGAATCAGGAAGCCGGGTTCTGAGGACCGGTTATTGGAGGACGGCGATTACAAGTGGACCGGAACGCGCACTTGGGGGACACTCGGTGGTCCGGGCGTTCACGGGCAGGAGACAGACCAGCCATGCCGACATGCGAGGAAAAGGAGGGAGAGAAATGGCGTGTCCTACGGTTTCCGGTTTTCGCTCCTTTTTACTTTTTCCTCACTCCTACTTTAATCTATCGCACGAAAGCCGTCCGCACGCGATTCGCCTCCGCCACTCCGTCGTGAATCGTCGGTCGAAGGAGGTGTCGACTTTCTCGAGTGCGTCGTTAAGAGCTGATGCACGGTATCGGTACTTGCCCTTTCGCCGGTTTATTGCCGCTCGCTCGCGACTCGGGGATTTCAAAAGCCGTCGGGACGAACGCGAGAAGAATCCCGCGCGGGGATTGCATGGGGGAGAGCGGGGCGAAATGGGACAGTGGGGCAAAACGGGACAGTGAGGGCAAAACTCAATTTTCCAATAATTTTTAGATTAATTTCTTCCAACGATAAATCCGGATTTTCAAGCCCGTTTTGTCCCACAGACGAGCATCGCCACCATCCAAAAGATATTGGAAAATTACGTTTTGTCTCATTGTCCTGTTTTGCCCCGCTGTGCCATTTTGCCCCATTCTCCCATAGGAGGGCTGTGGTAGTCGAGAGATGCCTCGGGAGAAGAAAATTAGTTTGGTAGAATCGTCAAAGGATTTATGTTCAGCGAACGTATTTATGACAAGGCGACGGGAAAGAATGGGAGGAAGGAACGGACGAGAATATAAAGAAAAGCAGAGGGAGAAGAAGTCGCGCGCGCGGCTTCGCTGCCTCTCGTGGCTCGAGTACCAAACGCTCGTCTCTTTTAACGGGCCACCCGACGAACGCGAGGTATTTTCTCTCTTACTTTTCCACTTTCCGTCATTACCGAGAACCCGGCCATCTCGGCGGAGTCTTCGAGGTGGAAACTGTCTCGTGACTCGAGCGTAATTCTATCGGAGAGGAGATCGTCATACCCGCGTAGAAAAAAGTCGTATGAGAAAGTGTACTAAATTGAGTATGGGTAGAATATGGGGAATAGCACGGGAAAGAGTATCGGATGGAGTATAATCTGAATATGGGTTTTGTTCAGTTCCCAGATTCATTCCATACACTTTTCCAGACTCTTTGCCAGCCACCATCTAAACCTGAAAAATTCTAGCATATAAAAGGTGCTGAAAAGATTGTTTGTGCATAATAACAATTTCAGAATGTTCATAACAAATTGCTGAAAAAAAAATTGTGCAACAAATTACCCGGCAACCAATTTTTTTTTTATTACGAAAATGATTTGTTAATTTTTCTGAATACGTATGAATTTTTTCAG
>JAPYZD010001149.1:0-23373 GCA_030522725.1 Ichneumoninae sp. B BG-2022a | reverse complement strand
TAACTGTGAGTAACTGTGAGTAACTGTGAGTAACTGTGAGTAACTGTGAGTAACTGTGAGTAACTGTGAGTAACTGTGAGTAACTGTGAGTAACTGTGAATATGTGTGGGAGTGTCGAATCGACACGAACTTTTTATTATGTTGATATAATATTATTTATAATAACGTTATAACTAATATAATTATTTCGCCGGTATGCAATTACTTTTCGTGAATCAGAAATCGCCGATATTTTTGTCGAGCTACCCTTCCACTTTCTGTCCAAATTCTGCAACCCCATGCGTGTGCACGTCTCGTCGCGCAGTTGCACAAGTGTGCGGTTCGGGTGCTGCAGCCAGAGCGAGGAATCTCTCTCTCCGGTCGATACAACCCCCCGGTTATCGATCCCTCTCTCGGCAGCCTCCGTGTGCTCGCGGAGGCCTCGCGGTTTAACCGATTTCGAAACAATAATCCCATTGAAACTACATACGTGCTCGTATCGGGTTACTCAAATGGTTGGGACATGCGATTTATAACAAAGTTTATATCATTTACTGTACGAGCATTGTACGAGCGTGGCGTCAAATCGAACGATCGATGTAACGTTTTTCGCACATTCAACACCGCAAGGAATTACAATGGTTGTTTTACATATATGAAGATGATCATATTTGAATATGATCTTTTTTTTTAATGACTTTCATTGCGGTTTGTTTTTGTGGGTCTCGTTTTATTGATCGACCTGGAACGATTAAGGTAGCTTCTGCACGGAACACTAGTCAAACGAGGGCTAAATTTTTGTCATTTTTTGTCCGAAATGCTGGGCATTTATTAACAGTAACCGAAGTCGATTTGTTACTGCGTGGGTCCTCAATCAAGGAAACTATTGATAACGATGTTTTTGCAAACACATAAGCTGATAACTGTAAATTTCCATGACGATAAATTTGGGTTGCGATTTTTCGAAGAAGAATCCTTAATTTTCAACAAATTTTAGTGTACCACGGCTCATTTTGTTCCTCAAATGTTGCTCTACAAATTCACCAAAAAGATTTTTTTTTAAGTTTTGGCCGTTTAAAAATGACAGCAGTTTGTTAATGTCAAAAAATTCGCCGGTTACACAATGAGCCGTATTTGTCAAACGGTCAAACCTACAAAAAGTGTACTTGCTGAATACGTAGAGCAAAGTTTAATAACCAAAATGAGCCGTCGACGTTAAAATTGGTTAAAAAATACGGATTTAACTTTGAAAAAACGCAACAAAAACGTACTGAAATGGAAATTTGCATTTACCAGTGCATTTTTCTTGGTTGAGCATACATTCAATAATACAAATCAACCTCCTTTAACATCAATGAATTCATACAATTTGGTATAAACGATTGTAAAAATTTTACCCTCTTTTGACTAGAGTGCTACCCATCCAGATAGCAAAAAGTCATCTGGTATCAAAAAGTTATCTAAATGGGTTACATATGTTCGCCCGGATGGTAACTATAAGCTATCCCACGCCCAAAAGTTAACTTTTCGGATGGGTGGTAACTTTCGGACATCGTTCACGCGCACGTATGTAATCCACTTAAATCACTTTTTGATAACTATTTTTTTTGTGCTTCCTGGGCAGTAATTCCCTTAACATTTTGGACTCGGTATTTGCATTTAAAATTTGTTCCGTTGCCAGACAAATGACAACTGTTATTTTACACGAACAAAGCTACCAAAAATGAATACATTTTACGTAAAAAGTTATTTACATCCGTGAGCTTCGCAATACCGATCGGTATTGGAACCCCGTTAACATTTCATCGAATTCAGCACTGAGATAAATTGCAAATATTATTTCGCGTCTGAAAATTTATGTCAATAAATTAACGCGGCGTATGGAAATTATGCATTTTCGGTGGATTATTGCATTCGCCCCCGAAGCATCGAGCGAATGCACTCTGAATAATTGGCTTGGAAAAATGTAATTAAAACCTCGGAACTAACATTCACTATAATTGAAACCGAAATTTCAAATTACACACACAGTGAAAATTTTGTCGATAATCCTTTGAACATTTTTTTTTTCAATGAAGGAAATAATAACGCGTGTATGATTTCATTAGTTCTTTTGTTGTTTATCGAGAACACACTGACCAACCGATTAAAATATATACGTCTACAAAATAGCACAAAGAGCTTTTTCAGCGATTCGATGGTGATAAAATTTACTCGGGCGACGAATTCCAGAGTCAGCCATATAGGGGGGCGGGTGAGGGGGGGGGGGGGGGAGGAGGGGAGAGTCGGCAGCTCTACGCTCCGGATACGGCCGGGGAGTATCGATCCCCTCGACAATTCGCGATTCGGTGTACACAACAATTTCGACAGAATAATTCCAATCAAATTACGTCGGCTGGACGATCGCTTTTGCCTGGATATTTATATCTCCCGCGCGCGGCCGTTCTCGGGCAAAAGCCCCGCCCGATAAGATCCGTAAGCTTGAAATCTCATGGAATCGCCGATAAACTGTGCACACATGCTCTCGGGCGATTCGCTTCTCGTATCGCCGATCGCGAAACAACTCGCGAAGTACGCGAATACATCGCGTTCGTGTTGCGCAACTTAATTTAACGCCATGACAAAATAAACAAAAAAGAAAACTTGAGTGATGGAAGTTCGGTAATTGGAATCGACGATTAAAACTTCATTTTTTCGAATATTATGAAAAATTATCGACGGAAAAAATTATACGCAATTTATATTCGTTGCATAACTTGATTTAACGACTCGACTAATAGAAGAACCGTATGATCGTTAATTAGAATGAGCGATTAAAATTTCAATCTTCTAAGGATGAAAAATTGTTGGATGAAAATATATGAAAATTATAGTCGATGCGTAACTTAATGTAACGTCTCGATGAAAAAACAAAAAAACGTGAGAGGTAAATGTTCGATAATAGGAATCAACGATTAAACTTCAATTATCGCAGATTGTGAAAAATTGTTGATGGACAAAAAATACGAAATTTATATTCGTTCCGTAACTTTAGCGTCTTGATGAAAAAAAAAACTTGGGAGCTGCATGTTCGTTAATTAGAATCAACGATTAAAATCTCAATTTCCTGAGGCTGAGAAATGGTTGGAAAAAGATACACGAAATTTATATTCTTTGCGTAACTTAATTTATCGTCGAAATGAAAAAAAAACCCGAGCTTTACGTTCGTTAATTAGAATCATCGACCAAAATTTTCATTTCCAAGACTATGACAAATTGGTGTTGGCGGAAAAGAAAATTCAAAATTTATATTCGACGCGTAACCTAATTTAACCTCTCGATGAAAAAAAGAACCTCACAGCTGTATGTTTGTTAATTAGAATAAACGATTAAAACATAAATGTTCGAAGACCGACAAATTGTCGGAACAAAACATATGACATTTACATTCGTTGCGCAATTCTATTTACGTCCCGACAAAAAAACACAACAGCTGATAATTGATTAGTCAAAATAAACAAATAAAACTTTCAAAGTTCCAAGATAGTGAAAAAATGTTATCACCTAAAAAAAAAAGAAGGAATTTATGCTTTATTTGAACTCTTCGAACGACCCGAGCGACGTGCATATAATGCTGTTTGCTGTGTGAATTTGCGGCGGAGTAAAAGACGGAACAAGGTAGCGGAGGCGCGCCAGCAATATACATATATATATATACATATGTATATAGATATATATACATATAGCGTACTATATAGAAAAGAGAAGGAACAACGTGGGATCGGGATATCTCACGTTGCACTCGGAACTTTATTATCATTCAGGATTAGCGAAACGTTCTTGGTGCTCGCTGTACCATGGCTGCACACAACGAAGCTTTTCTTGATCCGTATTAGTTGGTCGGTAGGTAGGCTCCAGGCCGGACTGCGCGAGAATTCGTGCCTGTGTGTATGCGTGTAGCCGCAATGGTCGCGCACCGGCGCCCGCGTACTGTTTACGTGTGTGCGTGCGTATGCGCCACAACAGCGCTGAAAGTTATTTATAATGCGTTGCTCGAGTGTGCTTGAGGCACGAGACACGAAACCCCTGTGTATGACGGAGTCGTGTATGGTGGTGATTGGCTCGACCGGCGTACAGTAATCAACAAAAATTAATCGCCTCGAGCTCAAACTTATTTTATTAATTTGTTAGTCCGTTCCATGAGAATGGATCAATGATATTGAGTGGGCGATTTTTGTTTTGTTTTTTATATCGTTCAATATAATTTAACGATACAATCAACAAAATTTAATCGCTTCGAGCTCAAACGTATTTAATTCATTTATTAATCCATTCTACGGGAATGGATCGATCATATTGAGCTGTCGATTTTTGCTGTTTTTAATATCGTTAAATACAATTTAACGACATTCAAAGCAAAACTGTAGCAATAAAAAATCTCCATGAATCTACAAAAATTTTCTCGTTATCGGAAATCAGATAAATTATTAATTGTGGAACGCTCTGCCGATTAAAATTTTATCACGAATCGAGGATAACTCGAAGAGTCTCGTTATCGATAAAGGATTAATATCGTTGCGGCAGCAAAGCTCTCGAACTGATTAATCGAGAAATTAGCTCCGCTCTATTTCCGTACGAGCGGACGGCCGGTAACTCACTGCATATGAGTTAATACATGTATAATCGCCATTATTATGGACATACGGAGGGAAGGGGATGGAGAGATACTTTACCAATCCCACGAACGTAATCCTCGGACGCATTAACTTAATTAGACGCTCAGTTGCTTCAGAAAACGGAGCCCGTGTAATACGTGGAGGTTCATATTTCAATTATATTCCAGTAATATCAACGTAAAATTTGGACATATATAATTTCACTAAAACTAAAGTAAATAACAAAAATCTGTACCAATCCCGCGAACATAATTCTCAGACGCATTAACTTAATTAGATGCTCAGTTGCTTCAGAAAACAGAGCCCGTGTAATACGTGGAGGTTCATATTTCAATTATATTCCAGTAACATTGACGAAAAATTTGGTCACATTATAATTTCACTAAAGCGAAAATAAAATAAAATAAATCTTTAGCAATCCCGCGAACATTAACCCTCGGATGCTTTAACTTAATTAGGCGCTGAGTTACTTCAGAAAATGGAGCCCGTGTAATATGTGGAGGTTCATATTTCAATTATATTTCAGTAATATTAACGTAAAATTTGGTCATATATAATTTCACTACAGTTAAAATAGATAATAAAAATAATAAAAATCTTTACCAATCCGACGAACATAATTCTCGGATGCATTAACTTAATTAGCCGCTCATTTACTGTAGAAAAATAAGAGCTCGACTTAGTAACCGTACGGTGTTACTCACGGAGCCCGCGTAATACGTGGAGATTCATATCTCAATTATATTGCGGTAATATCAACGCAAAGTTTGGTCACATATACACTGTAAAACAAATTTGTATGAAATTTGATGTACCGTACTGGAAGTTTTTATGCATAAACTGGTATACTAAATGTCATGTACAATTGTGAAGAAAAGTGAATGTTCAGCGTATTAAAAGCATTGGGAATAAGCATTGGTAATACTTTATGACTAATAATTGACTTTAATTTTACTATGAAAGTACTTAAAGTTTTATCATTTATTTTAATTTCAATAAAAAAGTAAAGAAATTTTTCATCATAATTAAATTTAAATTAAATTAAATTTAAAGTACAAGCTTTTGCATTAAAAGTTCCAGTTCGGTACATCAAATTTACAATCATTTTTTTACAGTGCAAATAAAAAAAACTTTAACAATGCCACGAAAATAATACGCGAACGCATTAACTTAATTAGATACTGAGTTACTTCAGAAAACGAGCCCGGATAATACGCGGAGATTCATATTCCAATTATGTTCCAGAAATATCAAAGCATAACTCGATCGCATACAATTTCACTAAAAGAATGAAGTAAAAGAAAAACTGCTCTAGCGAAAAAGCCCTCAGAATTCGCGGCGATAAAATCTCACCGACGTCACAACCTTAAGCGAGCTAACAATTATTTTTAATTCAACCTCGAAAATCCCGTTTTAAGTAACGCACTGAACTACGAGAGGTAAATTTTACAAAAGTGTGTAGCACGCGAGTTGGCAGTGTGCTGGCAGATGTAATCGAAGGTCGTTGCATGTGTACAGCATGTATATATATATTTTTTATATATATTATATATATGTACATTTTTATATATATGCTATATGTACACGAAGACAAAAGGTGCAAATCATGCGGCAAACAAGCCGCTCCGAGCGCGACGTGTTTCGTAACAAAGCGAGACAACGTCGAGCAATGGAGCTTCGGAATGAGGGGCACGAGAGAAGCGCGAAGATAAAGGGAGAAAAGAAAACAGCAAAGAAGCACTTATGAGGATGTGAGCGCGGCAACAAAAATAAAGGTGCATCGCTGCATAACGGCTATAACAAAATGAGTCTATACAGAACCAAAAAGAGATTAAAAAAAAACCTAATAAAAAAAAAATCGTTCCAACGAATGCAACCATCAAAGCTATTTTTTTAAAACTTGTTTCCAGACTCTTCGGCTTTCTCTCTTTTCACGCTAAAAAAAAAAAGCAAGCAGATAAAAAAAAACAAAAAGAATTAAAAATCAGCCGATATTGAACGATTGTTCGTATATAGGCTGACACGGGTCCGCGATCGATATCGGTCATCGAACTCATGGTCCGACGCCGAACCGACCGGAGCTAACTCTCCTCCCGGTTATTATATATATATAAACCGCCGATCGAATGGAATGCTCGCCGAATCGAGTGCACCTGTGCGAGCCGGTGCTACATTATTAAATTAATAATGCTGCACCGAGTGCCGATTGTAGTTTAACCCGCGTTGCATCTCGCGCTGTCTGTGGCCCTGCGTAACCGTTCCGGGTTTAAAGAATAACATTTTTTTTCGTCAGTCCGGGCGACTCTCTCTGTATTCCTGTGACCCCATCAGCCTGCATCCTACACAACGCTCTCTTCCGATAACCGAATCGGGTTGTTCGCACGAATTCAGTGACTCGATAAAAGGCCAACCCCCCCCCCTTCGCGCACGAATCCACTATCGCACTGCGCGCGGTACACGAGTGTGCGCGCGCACACACGCACCGAACAACGATGCAGTGTGCGATCCTCTAATGCGCGTCGGACGAGAGTGCTGGCCACTCGTGCGATTGCACAAACGAACATTGTGAAAGTAACGCGTCGGATAGAGCGATCGTTTAACTTCTTTTTTTTCAATAATTTTTTTTGTTTTTTTACTATTGCTTTTTTTTGTAACTATTGACTGTGCGACTGCGGAGCATCGACTAATTATTGGCACCAACATTTGTACATGCTGGTGAAGCGATGCGATAAATACAGTCTACGATCCAGTTCGATATCAAAGAGATTCTATTTTTAATTCGTTCGTCAAACAAACCTTGACACACTTTGGTGGAAAAAATAAATAAAAAAGATGTTTGAATAAGTATGATAATTTATCGTCGTTGATCGAGAATTTTGATAGATTTTGCCGTCGCACTAGCCAAACTGTTACTATCGTGCCAAAAAAGTCGATACCACCTTAAATCGAGTTACGTAAAAATAATAAAACATCGTTGAAATTTATGGACATTTTTATTTTATTTTTCCGCGATTTTCGTGGAACCGATGTTTCGATCGCCAACGACCCGAAAAGCCTCCGTCTAAATTTTTCCTGTCCCACCCTTGTATTTGCGCTAACCTCGTATCACCCTAAAGAAAATTGCTCGAGCCCTCAAAGAGGGTCCGCGCGGTGTGCGAAACTCTCGTTTTAAGGGATTCCCACGTGAACGACACGACATGGAATCCTTATCACCTGCACCACGTCAGTCTTCGCTCATTGCGCAAAGCATAAAATGTCTACATTGGGCAGGGTTGCAAAAAGGGGTTGAAAAAAAAGAAAGAACGGGGCGATGTAGGAAAAGCGCACGTGAGACTGCCCAGGCTTAGGGACGAAGCACGAAAGAGAATGGAAGAGGGGAGAAAAAAATAAGAAAATTCGACGCGACGTCGGTGAGGAACGGAAGGGGAAAAGGGTTCGTTGGAAGGAAGTTGACGGGGGTGGAACGCGAGGGACGGACGAAGAAGCCGAGTTTATCGGTCTTTCCATCGTTCTGGGTTCATTACCGTATTTTCTTTTGTCCCGACCACCAACCTCTTGCCATTTATATTGTTCTATTTTCATTTCCTCTCCATGTGTACATGCTCCGTGTTATATGCATATACATAGATACATATGTATACGTATGTATGTATATATATATATATATATATTTAAGCGCGCCCTCGCACTGTCTCGCTTTATACACGTACATAACGTCGCACGAGATATTGAAGCCCGACGTTATGCAGATTCAACATTTTCTCTCACTTTGTCGGAGTGGAAAATCCGGGACTGCGTTAGCTCGAACCTGCCGGCGGAATTGTCATTTATTTAAAATTTATCTCACAGTCACGGTACAACGAATAATTTTTTTATTCCATTTTTTTTCTTCTTTTCAACGCAAAGTCGATCCTGAAAAATGCATCATGTCCACGATTCATTTATGAGGAAAGTTTCGTTAATTAAACTTTTTCGCCAGAGGTTTCGATCGTACTACTTTTATACGACTATTTTAGTACAACTATTTTGGTACAACTATTTTAGTACAACTATTTTCGTACAACTATTTCAGCACAACCATTTCAGTACAACCATTTCAGTGCAACTATTTTCGTACAACTATTTCAGTACAACTATTTCAGCACAACTATTTTATAATTAGATGAACGATAATTCGGTTCGTATTTGTTTCGCAGAGGACACATTAGAAATCATAATGGAGATACGTGAGACACTGAATACATCTCTATGTACACGATGTAATAAATTATCGACGTCGAGATAGATAAGCACACCGGGGAATACGTGGATTCGGAACGTTATGATGATAATAGAACATGGCATCGAAGCGGCAGAGCATTGGCTTTATTCGATAAACTGATGCGTCGACCTGTGTGCTCAGGCATAAGTACGTTAGGTATTGCGTACGTATCCCCCAGCTCACAACTTTTCCGGCGAGGATTTAGTTCACTTTTTTCTCTCTAACGCGAACATTTTATCAACGGTGTCGTTGAAATCGGATAAATCGCAAAAACAACTAAAAAAAAATAATACAATAAAATAAAGGAGGTTTTACTGTTCTTCGAACTGCAAGTTAATCTCCATTATTCTCCGCTACTGTTTTTTTAAACCCGCGCTAATAAATCGTTTTTAATCACGGTCACGAAACTTTTGTTTGCCGTTCGCCGCTCGCTTCGCTCGTGCAATATTAATTCTCCGATGACACGATGTATATATGCACATCTATGAAATTATTCCACGCGCGTTCGCGACGGACGAGTGTACCTTGGGCGAGTTTGTCTCGCCTGTTTCATGCGTTGTGTTATTATTTTTCATGTTTATTCTTGGTTTTGCAGATCGCGGCCGTGTAGCAATTTCGTTGTTTCGTCGGTGATTTTTTTTTTTAAATTTACCTTCCGCACGTGCGAAAGTGTCGCCTCTAAAGTTTTGCTAATTATTCCACTACACTTCTTTGTTCGATCGCCGAGGCGATACTCGCGGTTGAGCTTCCTCTGTATTACATACAAGCTCGACGATCGTTCGTGTTTTTTCTTCTTTTTTCCAGCTGTTATGATAAATGTGTGAGTGCGAATGGATCTCGTAGCCTTGAATTATACGTACTCTCGTCACAGCTGCGTGAATCTGTGCCTTTGTCGACTCCAGCACGAGGAAGTGGTTATTGTTACACTAACTCGCAGGTATTGTTGTTATACATTTAATTACGGTCTTCTCTCAGTACATTGTAATTTGATATAATTCAATATACATATATGTCGATTTTATTTTATACATATTAGTATTTTATTTTATTTATTATAATTTTAAACAAAAATGGATTCATATCCACACTGTAAAAAAATTCATATGAAATTTAATGTACTGGTACCGAAAGTTTTTATGCATACACTCAAAAATTAACAGTACAGTATATTAAAAACTTCAGAAATAATGTACTTCAAGCGTACTGCACAATTGAATTGCACAATTGTACAATTGTGATGAAAAATTAATGTTCAGTGTATTGAAAACATTGGGAATACTGTACTGGTAGTTTTTTTTAAATCATTTCCCTTACCGTTACTATGAAATTACTTTAATTATTATGATTTGCTTTAATTTCAATGACAAAGTATATTAACTTTTCATCACAATTGTACATTAAATTTAATATGCCAGTTTTCGCATAGAAACTTCGAGTCCTGTACATTAAACAATTTTTCTTTACACTGTATAAAAGTACTTTAATTCTAATAATTTACTTTTATTTCGCTCTAAAAGTGTATTAATTTTTCATGACAAATGTACATTAAACTTAGCGTACGAGTGTTTACATAAAAATTTACAGCCCGGTATATTAAATTTACAATTTTTATCTGCGAAGACTCGTTGCGTCCCTGAAAATATAATTGGATTGCTCGTGAAAAAAGCATCACCAAATTCGCACTTAGTTTAGGGTGGATGATTCCGTGTGTCGCGCAGTCCGGAGCTCTTTCAAATCATATTTCGAAATCGACATTGGGCAAAAAAAGAAAAAAAAAAGTTCGCCGTCCTTGACAAATTGAAGGGGGTTTTTCCTGTCTCCCTTCATTCTCGTTTTCTCTTCATTTCTCTCGGTTATAACATGTTCCCATTGACAAATATTACACGTCCCTCGTAGCCGTTCCCCGACGACGGTCAATATTTCATCGATGCGACTCACGAGCGGCGAAACGCAATCGCACTGCGGCCCGGCAAAAGTTTCGTCGACCTGATAGACAGGACGTTTCCGTACATTTGTACCAACACGCGTTGCAGCCTCACGTCATGTACACACGAGCACGTAGTTTTTCAGCGCTATGAAATTAAACTGGTTCATTAGTTTGACAAAAAAAAGAATGAAAAAAAATTGCAACGTCGACGAGATACAGAGTTATCCGATTGTGCGATGCATGAAAATTGGACGTGAAAATTTCGACGAATTTCTGTCTATTTGATCGAGCGAATTTTCGTTTAATATTCTTTTGGTGAGCGGATTGTTATTTTTTTTTTAATTAAAAAAGTAATTAAAAAAAACGGAAGTCCGATGAATCGAGAATTCGATATAGGAAAAATAGGGGTCCGAGAGATGAAAAGTTGAAACACAATCGATTCTGCGTCGAAACTTTTCGTGGGCGAGGAACGGATGGGATAAAACTATTTTCGCGAAACGCGTCACGTGCAGCCTTTGAATCCTCCCGGGAGGCGAGGCGAGATGGAACGGGGGAGCGCGGCTTCTTCAACGCCGCCGAGACGCTCATTTTTCAAGTAGCGCTGGAACGAGGCCGAGAGATATAAAGGCGACGAAAGAAAAAAAATATTGCACAAACTGTATAGCCAACAGTGATGGAGAGATGAATAAAAAAGAGAATCAAAAAGAATGCAAAAAAAAAAAGTTGAGCTGCTGTTTTTCTCGCTGTATCGTTAAAACTCTGGCAAAAAGAGGCTTGTATTTTTATCGTCAAAACAATGATTACTGTGACTAGCATTCGCAATAGCGTAACACTTCCGTCTACATGGACTCTCGCTAAAGGATTGAAGGAAAAAAAAGACATTGCACAACGGTCTTCGGCTCGATGGCGTCAGTTTAATTAATTCGCTTAATGAATTTCTGTACATATAATAATTAATCGCTCATTCTTTTTCTATCTCTTGTTTATTAAATCGCAGTTTCATGAATCGTGATGAAAGAAATAGAAATAGCTTAATAGGGGAGAAAAAAAATTTGAGCTGTAATTATTACTCCAATTCCACGCGATGAATACCGCCGCGAGTCATAACACACGGGCACGTGTAGATCGCAGCTATTTTATACACGCGGTATAAAAATTATTGCTCTACACTTTGTGAAAAGACTCGTCGAGCGAGTTTCCAATTTCCGCAGTCACTCGTACAACGTTACAATAATCATTAGCGTCGGCAGCCGGTCAGGGAAAACCGGGGAATCGTGGAAATGTCGGGGGATTTTTTAATTGATCGGGAAAAATGAGGTACTGAACAAAACGAGGAAAAAAATAACAAAGCTGTGAGGAATAATTTTTTTTATTATTATTATTTTTTTTAATAAGTCTATGTAATTGTCGAAAAACGAAGGTTTTTTAAATTACCCATTAATATCGGACCTTCGTACACTGATTACTCTTATCGGCGTTATTATGAACTTCAATTTTATTAACATCAAAAAATTACATTTTAGCTCGGGACAAAATCGCGGAAAATTCAGTCAATGTCTCCAAAGTTTTTAGTGCCAAGGATGATCATTAAAATTTTGCTATTGTCGGTAAAATAAAAAATTCAAAAATCGCTTTTAATCAGCTCGACAGTAATCCGCACGCAGTTTAAAGTCGAGTCGGCCAATACACGAAAGAGTAAAAAAAACTAGACCGATCTAGTTGAGAAACTGCAGATTCAATGAAAGAGGAAACGTCAGGGGATTTTTTAATTGGTCGGGAAATATGAGTTACTGCGAAACAAGGCTGTGAAGAATATTCTTTTATTTTTAACAAGTCGAGGTAATTATTGGAGACCGAAGTACATTTGCATTGCTAAGTTGTGAACTTTACATAAAGCGACATTATTTTCCATCAATAATTAATATTTTATAATAATTTCATTATATGAAATAAATTTCATTGAAATTAAATACCCATTAATATCGGACCTTCATTAACTGTTTACGTTTATCGGTGTTATTATTAATTTAAATTTTAGCACGAATAAACAATTTCAATTTGCTCGGGAAAAAATCAGGGACTTTTTCAAAGTTTTTAGTACCCAGGATAATCATCCAAATTTTGATATTATCAGCAAAACCAAAAATTCAAAAATCACATCGAATCAGTTTGCCAGTAATTCGAACGCAGTCTAAGGTGAAATCAATCGATACACGAAAGAGTAAAAAAAATCTAGACCAAACCAGAGAGCTAAGTAACTGCAGGTTCAATGAAAGGGGAGTCAGTGAAGGAAGAAACGTGAGAGGATATTTTAATTGGCCGGGAAAAATGACTTAATATGAAACAAGGTGAAGAATAATTATTACTGAACAATAATTTTTTATTTGTAACAAGTCGAGGTAATTATTCAAGATCGAAGTACATTTGCATTGATAAGTTGTCTAATACACGTAAAGCTACATTATTTTCCATCATCATTGAATCTAATATTTAAAAAAATTGAATACCCATGTTAATATCCGACTTTCATTAACTGGTTACATCTATCGACGTTATTATTAATGCAAATTTTATTAAGAACAAAGAATGACAATTTTCTCGCGAAAAAATCAGTGATTTTCCCAAAGTTTTCAATACCGATGATCATCCAAATTTTGCTATTATTAGCAAAACAAAAAATTCAAAAGTCGCATCGAATCAGTTCGTCAGCATCCAGAAAAAAAATTTATTTGATGACCACCGTTTATGAGGTTTAAATAAAATAATTATTTAAATTCCGTAAATAGTTACTTAAACGAAATAAATAGTTATTTAAATCAAATAAATATTTTACTTAAAGAAATAAACGGCCGTCAAATATTATTTTTCTGGGTGCCGTTTAAGGTCGGTTCGACCGATGCACGAAAGCGTAAAAAAAAACTAGACCGAACCAGCCGAGAGACTGCAGATTCAATGAAAGGGTAACGTCGTCGACCGGCCTTAGAGCACGGACAGTCGAAATGCAAATATCGGCGGCGCTGGCGTTGGACTCACCTTTGGCGATAATTATTTTGCATTGCATGCATAATAACACGTGTGTGTGTTTCCGTGAGCAGCGGCTGCCGTTTGCCTCGCGGAAATCCTCGTATATCTCTGCATAAAGTATAGTACAACGTGGCATATAATACGGTAGTATAATAGTGGCCTACACTAATGCGAAAGGCAATGCATCTGCACCCACACGAACGACAATGAAACATATCGAGAAGTGATGGGCGTGCGGCGCACGTGTGTGTACATGCACGAATCCCGCTCCGACGCTGTACGAGCTACAGCGGAGTGCGTGATTCATGTGCCAATTATCGTGCGCACACAGCCATGCGTCGCGATTCGTACAATACACGAACGCGAACACACCGAGCCAGTCCTGATACGCAATGAGATGCGTGTGCGTGCACGTGAGCTTGCACACATCTCACGGGTACGATGTTTGCGAGAGGACTGTAATTTTATGTGTCAAGTGCGCCTTCGTGGTGATTCAATGCCTCGCTTTATGTCTGCGTAACGATAAACTGCACACCGACGATATTTCTGTGCGTTGGGTCGAAACAATTTTAATTTTTAAACATTTTTATTATTATTATTATTATTATTATTTGTTTTTTTAATTCATGTTAATCGATATGAAGATCAGTGATCGCACATCGTGGTCTTCGTGGCGATTCAATGGCTCGCTTTACGTCTGCGTGACGATAAACTGCACACCGGCGATATTTCCGTGCATCGGGTCGAAACAATTTTTTTTTTACATTTAAATTATTGTTATTATTATTATTATTATTTGTTTTCTTTAATGTTCATGTTAATCGACATAGGGGAAGATCAGTGATCGCAATTCAAGCGATAAATTATATAGTACGGGGGGCGCCTGCCGGGTACGCCGAATTTCGTGGAACCATTGTGGGAGCGCCTTTAGACCGAAAACCTAAGAAATTCCACTCCGCATTCGGGGAGGCCTCGCCTCTTCAACTCGTCCATTATATATATACCCGGTTGGCTTCTGCGACACCGTTAAATTTTGAGAGAATATTAGAGAATTTTTGGGATGAAACGATAAACTTTTTTTGTATACATTTTTTTTTATTAAATTGATATTTAATCGATATTTTTTTTACGAGTTTCAATATCAGCAATAAAAAAAAATGTAACTTTTTTGATTTTTTTAAGCGCTTTTGGGGATGCGTGACTGAACGTTTCGTGGAAATATTCCTTCGTAAAAAAAACCATCCGAAATTACATATTTTTTTTAATCGATCATGCGATATATCATTTCGATCGGATGTTTTAACGCTCGACGTGTAATTGGAGCCGGAGGCATTGAATCCATCATTATACGTCACCCGGTACTCCACAAGCGGGGACACGGCTGCATAATACACTCGACTCTCCTCTTCCCTCCCGTCGGCTTCGAGCACTCGACTCTGCCGGGTGAGATAATGAAAGAGAGAGGAAGAGAAAGGAGCAAAAAAAGATCAAGTGGGGTCCGGCCGTTGGGCATCTGTTTTGTATGTACACCGTGATTTTGAAAACGTTTTTCATTTAAATATTTGTACCTGTACAAACTTCGCATTTTATTTGAAGAAAAAAAATCCATTCGTGTGTGGACATTCACCGTATTGTATATACAAGGGGAAACAATAATTTATTTTTTCGCCGTAACACAATCCACTGATATGGAAAACTTATGTTGGGCTTCAATAATCAAATTCAATTTCAATTCATTGAACAATCAAAATTATTACGTACTACGTACAGGGTAGAAAATAATTTCGTGAAATCGGAATACAAAGTTCCGTAAAAATCATTTTGTTAAATAAGTGACAAACTCATTTTTTCAAGTTTGAATATACAAACCTGAACTTTTATTTCCCGTGTCCTTAAGAACATTAGTTTAAACTTTCGTTCGTAAAAGTAGAAACCTCATAGAGCGATCGGAAAATTAACAAATAATAAATTGTGAACGTTTGTGGACAATAAGTTGTTGTAAAAAGTATAAACGTTTTCATATTAATTTAACAACAAAATCTTGTCAGTTCTACAAAAATGTCTGTTAATTTCACGACTATTTTTTGTAAAATGAACAACAAAATATTTGTGGACGGTTTGAACGAAAAAAAGTTTGTTAATAAATGTGCAAATCTTTTTTACTGTATATGGCTGCAAGTCCCTCCCGCAAAGGGCAAAGAGCTAATAATTCTGAGATAAATTAAGGCCTTTTTTTCATGTATTATTTCAACCTTGTATTCCCACAATTGTTCCCCATTTATGAAATAAACATTAGTAAAAAAAGGGGAACAGTGCTCTCTTTGATGTACCGCGGAAATTTCATCTTCTATCGTTGCCGCGAACAACTTTGCTCGGGCGCGTTGCCGTATCGCAATCTAATTAGTTGGGTGTATCTGGCATACGCTATTAATGCTTACTGTATAACTATACGGAATTTTAGCCTTGTTCGGAAATTCCGTTCGTCGGCCTCGGCACGAGAGCAAGCACGAACACGGCCAATGTTATTAAACCGCGAATAATTCGGTCTTTGCCCACCGGATATTAATAACCGTGGAAGCGGTTTCATTGGTGATCCTATCGTCCTTTATTAATCCATGTAAAATCAATGTGTAATACCTCCTCGATAAGCGCCCGTTTTTCCCGGCTGTAAAAATTCGTTCTTCACTTATCAGATTACATATATTCTAGTCATTAAGTTACTTTTAACTAAAAAAAAATTGCTATTACGAATTTTGCGTTCGGATTTAGGTCAAAACTGCTATCGAATTCCTCTTCGGCCCGATAAAATACGGAGGCCATGTCGTCTAAAACATTTTCTGAATGTCATTAATTTTTGGGAACATTTTTTTTAGTGTTATCTTAATCATAATGTAACACTTACAAATCCTTTATCAAGTTGATTAATGATTATTATTATTACTACTGAAAAATATAAAAAAATAGTGATCATGGATTTTAAATAATGTCATAAGATTTTGAAAATCCATTATCACTATTTTTTGACATTTTTCATCATCCCGGAGAGGACACGAATAATTCAGTCTTTGCCCAAAGAATATTAATAACGGTGGAAGCGGTTTCATCGTCCTTTATTAATCCATGTAAAATCTATGTTTAATATCTTCTCGGTAAGCGTTCGTTTTTCGCGACTGCAGAAATTCGCTTGTTCATTTATCAGGTTACATATATCTTGACATTAAGTTCATTTTCCTCGGCACCTCGGTTTTTCCGGTATTCCATCGAAAAGCAAAGAATTCGCAGTCTAAAAACTCACAAAAAAAAACCAAAATTTTTTGCAAAATTATAATTTTTTGTTTCTGTCTCTTACGAACCAAGGCTATGACCGATGTATTTCTTACCACCGATCACAAATCCACGACTCATTTAACTCCGACCTCAACATATCATACGAAAACTCGTTCCAGAAGCCAAAACCAAAAAACAAAAAATACAATTTTTTTTTCACGATTACCATTTTCATATTCTTCCCGTGACATTAAATTTGAATGGTTTATCGACTGCGTTGCATTTAATCCGATATCTACCTCGGTTATCTCTCAATCGTTGTGAAATATATCGTCGGGCTCGTTGTTCCCGACAATTTATAGTTCCTGCCAATGACAACTGGTTTTAAATAATAAGTGGCCCTTCCTCCTTTTTTTTATTCTTTTCCTTCTGCTTCTTCTTCTTCTTTTCTTCTCTCGGTGGCCTCCGCTTGTAACGTGCACGCGTGTTCGTGCATACCTGAAACCCTTGTGTGCCATATATACACATATATATATAAAAATATATGTATATACATATATACACATATGTACACATATGTATGCGAAAGAGGAAGAGAAAATGAAAGAGACAGCGAAGAAAAGAGAGGCCCTGAATTGGCGATAGGAAAGAAGCTAAGAGAAGCGAGAGAGCAGAATGCTCGAGCGAGTGTATCCGGTCGTTGCCACGTCCAGAGCTCGTTCACTTGTTTTGTCTCCGTCCACTGATCTACCGCGCGTGCATGTGTGCGACTTGAAGGTGCCCTCACACGGTCTTCCCTGTCCGGCGGTAATCCGATAATCAATAAACGGTTAAATCTTCGAATTAGTTTTTGTTAATTAGGGAACTTAAGCCCCCCCCCCCTTCATATTTAAAGTCCTCATAATTAAATGACGCCGATGTGTATCCGAGGCTTTGAAATCGCAATTAAATCGCCTCGGCGAGACTGAGGTATTATACGTGAATTAATCACGACGAGGAGCCCGCCTGCGAGTTCTGTGAAGGAGCATTTCCTCCGGACGGTAAGCCGACAAACTCTTCGGTCTACGTGTGGAGTTGCGGAGAGACAACGGTGCACACCGCTGGTCTCCCGGAGCTCGCGTCCTCGTCGGCGTCGTCGTCGTCGCGTTTAATACGATCAGCTGGCATGTCGGAGCATCCATTTACCGACTCGAAGGCTTTGGCGCTACAGCACTCTCCGTGCCCCTCTAGCAGGAAATGCAATTGATCGCTCGATGTTTGTGTTTCGAGAGTTCGTGTTACTCTCCACGTAAGCCCTTCTCACATATACGTGTATAGATATATATATATATATACACTGGATACGTGTGTATGTATGTATAGTGTGTACAAGTGAGATAGCACAAACCACTTCTCTGTATGCGACCCCAATTTAAACTGCCTCGAATGTGTAAAAAAAGAAAGAAAAAAAAACAAAACTGACATCGTAAGGGAGGTCAATAAATGTAATTCACTATTGTTATATTATATATCATTATTATAAATGTAATTTACTATTGTTATATTATTATATCATCATTATTATTATTTGGACAAAAATTGTCTTTGACTTTAATATGCAATCGGGTTTCATTAAACCATATGCGATGGAACTCGAGTTGCAATACGTGACCGCGGCATTCATGTTAAATAGAGAGGTACTTTTGCATAATCGTATTTTAATAATTTCCTCGTTCGCCGTGCACGAGCGTTGGCGGGCGAAATTTTCGCGAAAATGTGATTTAACGAGGGGTATGTTGAGATAAAATAGAAAATGTATGTATTCCGGAAAGCTTGCGCATTCAAAACTCAACCTCGTGTAGCAATGCCCACGCTCCCATCTGTCCTGTGCACCGGAGGGGCTTTCCTATTTCGCCACGTTCCATGGATTTTTCTACGCAAATATGACTGCCGCCGAAAAGTTTACTGCTCAACTATTGTCCGACCGACGTGCTCGGCCCGACCGCGCATCCCGATAGCGGAAATAAAAGCAATACGACGATGTCGACTTTCCCGAAATTCCAGAACCGTTCGGAATCCATATCTCGAATACATTCGCGATTGTTTCCAGTAATTTTGGCGAAACGTTAAATTCGTTAGACCGGACGAGAGGTTTTTATTGACACATTAATTACTCGCAGTTTGCTCTCGGCACTCCAATTAAAAATTCATCGCGTTTCGTTGTTACCGAATCCGTAATTGTTTTACAATATCCGCTACGAGCCACTGTAATCCCAACAATTGTCATAACAATTTATTGTTGTTCACATTGAACAATAAAAAAATGTATGCTTCATCCGAACGACTAGGGTAAAAGTGGGGAATATGGCCCGATCCATATATCATCGATTTACGTGTTAATCGAGGTGGTCCATATTCACCACTCTTACCCTGTAATGCAGAAATTTAATATCATCGCCGATCCGGTGGATAAAATTTAATTTCTTTAATTATTTCTGTCGCTCAAAACGGAACCCGAGCGAATACAATGGCAAAAGTTAATGTCATCGCCAATAGAGCGGATTGTATAACATTTTTCGTTCAATTTATTTATCAATTCTCGATGAAGGCGAGCTCGACTACAAAAATTGTCATAAAAATGTATTGTTTTGATGTCCTCATTTTTTCAATTCTTCATCCGAACGACTATAGTACCGAAATTTAATATAATTTAATGTCGTTAATCATTCAATACAGAACGCGAGCGAACGCAATGCCAAAAGTTAATATCATCGCCAATAGAGCGGATTTGTATTAAATGTTTAATTATATTTTCTCATTTTCCACTGGAAGCCACTGTAACGGCGAAATTAAACATCCACATCGATTCACCGAGGATATTCAATTGTAAAATTTATTTTTTACACTCGTAAAAATTCCTGCGGTGAAAAATACGAAAGATAAGGTTTTTTCCGTGCATTCATACGGCCCTCGGCATTTTACGATTCTCGTTTCGCTCTCCCGTCTTTATCTTCCTCTCTCTCGTGTACCTATTTCTCATCTGCTACGGTTTGCCACGTTGCTATAGCAACACCGACTGAGTACGAAGTCTCCGATTTTTGTGTGCGATCTTTTTTTTCTCTTTCCTTCCTATTCTCAATCCCCACATACATAAAGGCGCGCATATGAAAGAGTCTGCGGGTGTATACACATATATATACATGCATGCACATGTATGTGCATGCATGTGTATCGGGAATATATATATATATATATATATATATATTTATATACATCGCATTTCGATTTCCGCGCTCGTTTGTCCATTATACAGCGATTTGTTCTTTTCAAATTTTTCACTACAAGGTCTATTACAAATTCTCTCTTTCCGCAAGCAGGCCGGCATCGTTTCGCCGGTAAAAGCTCGCAACTAAAGTGCGGTCGAAAACGAATCTCCTCTGTTTTTTTTGTATTTTTTTGTTGTTGCTCTCTAATCAACTGGCGGGGTGATTAGTGCGCCCAAATAAAACATACAATAACTCGTCCCATTCGTTTTCTCTCGTACTCCGCCACCTCCGAAGCACCCGATCCGACGAGCAAATAAATAAAAATAAACAAACGAAACTCGCCTTCGCCGCAGCTCTTAAACCAACGAGTTTTTACGCCAGGAAAGTTAAAAAGAAGATATCGCCCGAAAAACGAAAAACCATCGACCCTTTTCGCGATCCCGTCCGCCAAACTTGTCCCTTCGGTTCCTTTTTGCCACTCGCGACATCGGGCTGGTCAAATCTCGTTACGAGCATTACTCAGTGTTTGTGCAATAAAACGAACGAGTCAGGAAAAATGAGCCGTGTACTCGTTCGTCGAACGACCTTGCCCAGCCGAAAGCGAGCTTGTACAACGAAATCCGCAATTTCCCGCAATCCCCCCAGTGTCCTATCATCAAATTCGCTTCCGCCCATCGACAATTATATATCTTCGCTTTTTGGCTCATATGAAACACGTAAAAATAATAGATATAGTGCAAAATCTGCGGTTTTTCGATATAAAAGTTATGTCCCTCTTTTCGCGGTCTTATCTCTGGTTGCACCGAACTGATCTATATATATATATTTATACATATATATTTATACGTATATGTACATATAGATATACAGTTGGTACGATAGTGTCAGTGATACGGCGGGCAAAGTCTCGTTCGTATACTATCGACTCAGCCAAACCCCCCGCCCCTCCCCGGCCGTAGCCGGCGAATCAAATTAAATCCAGAAGTCCAGAGCCGCAGCGAAGCAAGCATCGAGTTTTATGGAGCACCGGAGGATGAGAAGGGGGGAAGAAGAAACTCGATAAAAGGAGCCCGGATCTGATGCTGCATCGGGACGCATTCCTTCCACAGTGTACACTACCCAACAGCTACCCAAGTTTTACTCGAGCATATTATTTCACGGTTGAATAATGCATGACCGAACGAGTGCTGTTTAAATAGTGTTGCGCCGCCGGGTTTACGCAACTCCGGGCCGGGATGTACATTAAGCGTGTTATATTGTGTATGCCCCTGGGTATACGGGGTGCAATGAAACTTTCGAATAATTGTATAAACGATTTAACTCCGCCACTTTGTTATTAAAATTGTGTTTTCAGTTTTTCTTTTCATTTATCACTGCCGAGGTTACCGATACAAATTTTCAATTCTTAAGTTCATTAATTTATTAAAAATTGTAATAAGGTTGAGTGGTTAATTAAAATGATTAATTGAAGAAATAAATACTAAAAGAGTCAAATCTAACATACAATTCTCAACACGCTATGAATACTTTAAAAGATAATTATATAAATTATTCAACCGCCAAACTTTGTTATCAAGCTAACCATTTTTTTTAAATCACTGTTTCAGCTGCTAATTAAAATTGTGGTATATACGCGGAAAGTGTTATAACTCGGAACTTCTTTATTAAACTTCTGTTATCAGTTTTTCTTATAATTCCCGTTACTAATAACATTTTTAATTATTATTTTAATTAATTTAATTAAAATTATTAATTGAAGAAACAAACATTACAAGACTCGTATCGAACATGTAACTTTGAGTACCCTGTCTATACTTTTAAAAAAGCTTTCGACTTGTATAACCAATTCAATTCCTAAACTTCGTTCTCAAAATTACCAATTCCCTTTTTTTAATCATAGATTCATTCGCTAACTAAAATTGAGGCGTGTACGCGTGAAGCGCGCGACCCCTCGGTGGATACGGTTATAAAAAAAGAACTTTTGATTAACGACGTGAGCGTTTTAGCTCGGAAGCTTCGTGATTAAAAAATTCTTGCCGAGGCAACGAAGTTATTTTTTTTGTTATTTTTATTATTCACTCGGTCATTGCGGGTTGACTCATGCGGCTCGCCATTGCACGCGAGTGGATTCGCGCAGGGCGGGGAATTATTGAGAAATAATTGGTGGGAAAATATACTACGAGTGAAAATCCGCGACACAATGAGGAAAAATGTAATGTACGCAATGAGTGCGCGCGGTGTCGGTGATTTTTGCGATTGCGCAAGGGAGAGTCATTCATTAACTTGTCGGAGTCGCGCGGACGCTCGTGTCGCGCGATAGCGCACACGACCGTCCGAGGAGGAAGCGAAGTCGAGCCGCGAGTAAATTCGTTCCTTCTCGTCTACCTAACCGGGTCTTTATGCGACGATTATTCATCCGCCGGATTGCACGGGCACGGTAAGGTAAACTAGCTCGCCGCGTCAAAAAAAAATTGAACTCACACTCGCACCCCGGTCATTCCTACACGGACGGAACAAACAAATGTGAGCCGCTCTCGGGAAAACACCGGTGCGTTCGCGCATGCGCACTCGGTGAGTGAAATTTGACACGCTAGAATCGGCAGGCAGGCTGACACGTGCGTCGCAGACGCGGGCTTGTTGGCACACTTGTTTGTTCGACAAATTTATCTGGTCGGTACTCGTTTCTCGACAGATAGCCAAACATATCGGGTTAGTCGATTTTTTTTAATAAAAAATGTAACATCCGTTTGGTGTATAAAAGTCCTTGCCGCATACATAAATCGTATTGTCTTTATAGGGTAGGTCAGGGTGATAAGGACATGGTTTTTACGCAATGTAAATTGGAGATTCAACGTTAGGGGAGATCGGGGCAAAATGGCACAGCGGGGCAAAACGGGACAGTGAGAGCAAAACTACATTTTCCAATGATTTTTGGATGCCCCATTTTGTCCCAACGATAGATCCGGGTTTTCAAACCCGTTTTGCCCCACCTACCACCATCGCCACCATCCAAAA
>JAPYZD010001148.1:0-23382 GCA_030522725.1 Ichneumoninae sp. B BG-2022a | reverse complement strand
AAATGAGTTCGGCGATTTATCGGGGAGGCGTTTTGATTCTTTACACCATCAAAGATGCGGATGCTGGGAACACTTGTTGCGGAATTGTTATCGTTGATGTAAGGAATTCGAACCGGGGAATTCTTAACTGCACGGAGGAAGGATTGAAGAAAATGTTTCCGACTTTCTTGTGTTTCTAACCGAGTTTATAATCTAATCTGGACAGCGGGAGTGGCAGCCGCGAGGAATCAGTTTAACGACTTAGCTGGGGGTGTTTTGACGGTGTAACATTATATCGCTGGAGCCGTGAGCGAAGAGGCGGATGCTGAGGAAACTTGTTGCGGAATTCTTATTGTTAACGCGACCGATTCAAACCGGGGGAAAATTGTTAACGGCACGCAGGAAGGATCGAAGAAAACGAGTTCAACGATTTAGCGAGGTGTTTTGATGCTGAAAAATCAGAAAACTTGCGGCAGAATTTCGATTGTTAATGAGAGGAATTCGAACCGGTGAAAATTATTAACTGCACGAAGGATTACAGAAAATGTTTCCGATTTTCTCGTCTTCGTAACCGAGTTTTTAATCTAATCTGACACGCGCGATCTTTATCTGCTTCATGCACGTGAAGAGTCGGAGGAGCGCAATAAAATTTGTAGAACCGGCAAACGTTTTATCGCTTCGTAGATGTTGTCTGTTCCCGGTAACTCGGGAAAGTATCGCGAGGGAGCGCTTGGGGCAGGACGGCCCGTTTTATGACAATTTTTGCGGTCCGTGGAGAAGCAGAGTTTCGGCTCGAATTAAGGTCGCAGGTCCGTTTTGCCCCACTGCTCCCGATTCGCGCGACGATTCGTCATCGAGAGATGCGGTAGCGCTCGGCGCCAACTACTTGAAAAAAAAGAACATACAAAAATTATATGTTTTTAAAGAGGAAATCTTTAAAAAAATATATATATATATATTGTAACGATAAAACTAATGAATAATGCGCGTATTTGTTTTTGGGGCGGATATTATTAATAATGATAAAAATTAATTATCCCGATCACGTATTTTTGAATCACTATATGCGTATAATAATATGAATGAATTACAGCGACAGAACGTATACGTGTTACACACGAGTTATTAAAAAATAACCCTCCAGTTACATATTCGTTACAATATACTTAAACTTAAAAAGAAACAATTTCCTCTTTAGAGAGATATTATTTTTCATAAGAACATACAAAAATTATATCTTTTTAAAAAGGAAATATTTAATATATATATATTTAAACTTAAAACTTAAAGATTTACATTTTGTTAAAGTTTTCCTCTTTAGAGAGATATTATTTTTGTATGTCCCAACATACAGAATTAATATCTCTTTAAAGAGGAAGCCTTTTTTTAAGTACTTGGCGCCGAGACGCTGCCGCCTCTCCCGATGACTAATCGTCGCCCGAGCCTGGAGACAAATGCTCGACGATAATAATAAAAACACCATTCGTCAGACCGGCAGTTGAGAGATAAATCGGAAATAACAAGGTACGGGCGGTAGCCAGGGCAGGTGGATAGTCGGTTTGTCAGACGAACAAAAAAAAAAAGAAGAAAAAAATGCGGGCGGGCCAGTAATAAAAAAAAAATCGATTTTAATATCCGAAGAGCTACTGCAGCCCCGGTATCGAGTTGGACGGATTCTCCCGTCCAACTCTGAGGGGGGGGGGGTAAAAAAAATTCATCGAATGATAGAAAGTTGTGTTGGTAAAATTTCTCTCGCGATTTATCGAATCTGACGAATCGATAAATCAATTTGCGATGGGCGGTTGAGAAGGGGGGGGGGACTTAACGCAACGTGTACTTCCTACGTGGGACGGGGGAATAACGCGTGTACACGCGAGATGAGTATTACACATCGTTGCCAATCTCGCGTGTACATAAATGGTAAAATGGGCAGTGCCGCATCGAAGGTGGGCGTGTGGTCCGCGAAGTGAGCAGTTTACTCGCCAGTGAAGTTTAATGATCGACGGTTCGCAATTACGGAAAGATAGGCTTTTATGAAAATTGGTTCCCGATTGCGTGATAATAGAGATCGAATAATTTTACGGGCCGGAGAGCGAGAAAATCTCGCGAGGCATCTCTAAGCTCGTCGACAATCGCAGAATTGCAGGTGACTATCACGTACGAGACTGATAAGCGACCGTTCTTTTCCACCGTTAGGTGTGCGCAGTTTGTAGGTGCATTCTATTTTTTTTTTCTTCTTTTTTTGCGCATCTTGCGTACGTGCCGTTTTCACTCCTTTCTGCCTGAACGGCCGCATAAAGGAGCATTGGAGCGTTTCGCTCCAGTCAAACGAGTGCTGCGTCTTTGAAGTAAAAATTTCAGTTAATATTAACTCGAAAAAATGAGTTCATATTTTTTTGCAAATAAATTGCGACTAACGTTTTTCTGCGTTATGTTGGAGCTGTTCACAGCAGTCAAACGAGTGCTGCGTCTTTGATGTTAAAATTTCAGTTAACGTTTACTGGAGAAATGAGTTCATATTTTTTTTCGAATAGATTGCAAATAACGTTTTTCTACGTTATGTTGGAGCGCTTCACACTAGTGAAATGAGTGCGACATTTTTTAAGTCGTTTATAGAAACTTTTACACATCTCTTGATTATAGTGGATGGTTATTTGTATTACAGCAGATGTCCTTTACTTATAAAAACATAAATTGTAATGGATTTGCAAAGATATTAAGTGGTTTTTCAAATTTTCGAAAAGGTACATATTCGTTCATTTTTTTCAAAGAATAATCGGTAATTTTTTGTCGTTTTTGATATATAAAAGTTCATTCTCTTCCTTGAAAGCTGCTCTACTAATTCACCATCTAGACATGCGATAATATTTCCCATTAAAAAATGAGATCCTTTTGTTTATCCATCGACAAAATTCCTTTATAAAAAAAACGGTTATTTTTTTAACGGGGAATATACTATTGAATATCTAAATGGTGAATTCATAGAGCATAGAAAAGAATGAACCATAATACATCAAAATCAAGCAAAAATTGCGGATTATTTTTCGAAAAAACTGAACGAATATCTATCTTTCAAAATTTACCAAAAACCAGTTATTATAACAAATCCATTGCATTTAACGTTTTTCTAAGTAAACTACATCTGCTGTAATACAAATAAACATTCACTATAATCAACAGTCACATAAAGGTTTGCATAAACGACTTTAAAAATGCAGCACCCAATTGACTAGTCTGAAGCGCCTAAACCTCCTTAAACGGAAGATACTATCGAATATTTAGACACTGAATTCATAGAGCATCTTTCAAGGAAGAGAATGAGCCGTGATACATAAAAATCGAGCAAAAATTGCGAATTAATCTCCAAAAAAAACTGAATGAATCTATCTTCCAAAATTGAGCAAAAACCAGTTATTATAGAAAATCCATTGCGTTTAACGTTTTTCTAAGTAAATTACATCTGCTGTAATACAAATAACGATCCACTATAATCAACAGACGCGTAAAGGTTAGCATAAACGACTTAAAAAATGCAGCACCCAATTCACCAGTCCGAAGCGCTGCAATCTGCTTAAGACCGGAGACAGTTTACCGGAATCGCACCGAAGACCCGCCGGAGAGTCGGTCGGCTTATCTGGCGGCTCTCACCGATAAGCGAATCGCCGATCCGGTACCCTCGCGAGTTTTTTAATTATTTTCTTGCCCGATCTCAATTACTCAGCCTCGGCCGAGTGCAATTGGTAAACAGAGCCGCGAAGCTTCGCCCGTGCCGCAGAGAGGCGCTCGCAACCTCCGCCTTCGAGTCGCTGCTGCCCCGCGCCGTTACCGTTAATTCGGGCCTGAACGTCCCGCAGATTACGAATTCCTTCTCCGCCACTCTCTCCCCGCACCGCAGACATTGTACTCTGAAACCAGCGTGTAAATCGTGAATAAAATATGCCTCGTTACTTTTTCCTGCAGCCCGAGAGTTGCACAAAGCGCGTCCCATACGTACGCTCCGTCCTGCGCGAACAAGAAGATGGAACGTTCCGGAGACCGGCGTGACTTTAGCCACAAAGGCCTTTTTCCGCCGTAGTTCCCGAACCCGCCGCTCGGCCCACTTCGGAATTAAAACGGCCCGTCGATTTACGAGCCTGGGAGGATTCGAATCGTCCCAGGCGATTAATAGATCCTCGGCTGCCTCGGCACGGTGGTTAACGAGCCCTCCGGCGACGCGGAGCGTCGAGCCAAGCCCGAGAGAAACGCCTGAGGCCGAGGGAGTTCGCGCGCCACGAGCGCCCGAGGAAAACGGAGACAGCCGCAGGATCGCCGCCAGCTAGTCACGCAGCGCGCGCGACCACAACAGAAAACATCTGGCTTCTCCGCCAGCGACCGCAGCCGAGATCCAGCATCGAGCGTCTCGGCTACCGGAGAAAAATCACTGGCTCGATGGCTCGGCCGAAAATTCCATGACTCGTGCGCGTGCGCAAGACCGGCGCCTCGGTTAATTACCATAAATTCTTCGCAGCTTACCGACGAGATTCTCCCGAGTCAACGCCAGTGAAATTTCTCCGCCGAGGGTCGGACGGGACGTTCCGCTCGACGATTTTCTCGCCCCCACTTTTATAAATCGGCGAATCGTCTATCAAAAAAGAGCCAGCGACTTGTCGCTCGTAAATACCTGATCCGCAGTCGAGTTTTTTTAGCCTCGATTGAGTAACGCTCGCCGATCGGTCAGGAGTCGGTAAGGAACAACAACGTCTGCGCGCGCACACACACGGTGCATAATGCGCGATTACAGAAGCGGAGCGTCGATCTCGAGCGAGCCGTGCGAACTCTCTCGGCTACGCAGAAGTCCTCGCGTGGATCGCTTCGAGTCTCTCTCAGCGGAGTTCATTAACGCACGGCAGCGACGAGAGCGCCTGTTGCGCGAAATAATGTCCATAAATACCTTTGCGAACGAAGTTAATATCGAAGCTCCTGCCAGCCGCACCGAACAGCCGAACGTCCGATCGGATATATATATGTATATTTTTTTGGTCCGGGCGTGGACTTTTCCTGCTGAATATATCCGCCCTCGGACCGCATCGATCCCTCGATCCTTCTTTCCGCCCGTCCAACCTCGACCTTTTTTCTCCGAGCGCACAAACACAAAACTCACCGTAACAAAAGCGCGCACCGATTTATCTTTAAATCGCTCGCGGAATCGAGCTAGGATCTCTTAATTCCGCAGCAAACTCGACCGGTTGCGTTCGCGCGCACATCCGCGTTTGTTGAAAAAAGATTAAAAAATTACCGACCGAACTTTATAACGAAAAGCGATTTTTGTTGCTCTCTGTTCGGTGTTAAAATTATCGCACACGGATTCACTTTGAGCGTGGAGTAAACTTACCTATTTACAACGCAGGCATAAAACGCAACCCGTGAATATATCGGTGGACACCTCTTCGGTCCCGCTCATCCTCGACTGGCAAATACCTGAGCGACTACCTGTGTCCCGCTGCTGCTGTTACGGCGCGCCTCCCCCCTCTCCGTCCCTGACCGTTCCCTACTTTATTCGACAGCTAATTTGTCGCTCTCTCGCTCGCGCGACCGTGCGCGCTTGTGTTCGCGTCTCTCTTCGTCCGCTCGGCACGGCGACGCGGCGCGCCACTGACTTTCTATCAGCAGTGCGCGCTGTGATTGGACGGCAGCCCACTCGCTGCTACCAGGTTGCGATCGGATCCAACGGGCTGAGGGAACACTTCGTTGATACTTGCCTGAGGTAACCGTCGATCTTACCGTCCTCCTAACGGCCTCGTCGGGCTCGCGTGCACGTATCCGTGTCCCGGCGACTCGCTGATCCTCCGAGGCATTCGAGATCCAGCGAAATCGAGGGAACCAAGTCTGGACACGGGAGAGGATAAATTTTCGAGGAAAACGATCGGTATTGCAGTTTCTACGGTATAGTCGGTAAAGTAGATACGCTAATTATCGGCCTTTTAATACTGATAAAGTACGATGTGTCCTTGGATCCGTCATCGCGAAAGACGCACAGAGATTTATGCAGAAACACGCAGAGGTCCTTTCGATTTGTTTTTCATTACTATAACGTGACTGCGCATGCGCAAGGTCCTTTTTGGTTTTCGCCAAATCGAAAGCATGTTAGAGCGCGCAGATAAAAAAACTCTCACTAGTATGCGCATAAAACTCGGTTCCTTGGAAAAAAATATTATTTTACTTATCGAATGGATTCTCCGCACCTCGATCGTGCGATCGTGGAAAATCTTAAGAGAGAAGTACTATAGTACCACTATAGTACTTCTCATAGTTGCAATTTTCAAATTGACTTAATTCTATGGTGCTAATTTTGTTGAGAAAAATGAATTCAGGCCGGATGCGAAATTACCATGCGCATCTGGCTCGAATTGGCGTTTTTCTCAATAAAATTAGCACCCTTGAGAAAAGTCAATTACAGTTTTCATTACCGACTGCGATATTTCACTTCCCCTTAAGTATCTTCATCGTCAGTACGGAACCGATCTACCCGAAACTTTTGCGTGTACGGATCGATGTCCCAGTAACTCGAGCCATGTGTAGAATCTACCGAAACTGAAAGAACGAAGTCTGGACATGGGAGCGCAGAAATTTTCAAGGAAAGCTGTCGGTATTGCAGTTCCGTGGTACAGTCGGTAAAATAGAAACGCGTATTATCGACAGCACAATAAACTACGGCGTGTCCTTGGATCCGATTTCGCGCAATAATCGAGCAGAGATTTATGCAGAAAACGCAAATGATCATTGCAAAGCCGCGAATATAACAATAAAAAAACCCGTTTGCATACGCATAAAACTCGGTCGCTTAGAATAAACATGATGTTACTTGTCACATGCATTATCGAAACCTTACGCAACTGTTCACAGGCACGCAGCCAGATAATAGGCATCATAAAGATTTTACGATCGATCATTGTGATGATTGATGAATTTTTCATACGCAGCGTTGAAATACTGATTTTTTATTTCGCTTTTGATATAAAAAAATAGTAGTTAAGTTTGCGGATGAGCAGAGCTCTATGCGGTCTCTATCGCGGTCCTCTCGAAGAAGTGCGGCGCCAGTTCGACTAACCACTCGGGTTTTATGACTGTGAGCTCGCGCATGTAAGTCTTGTTCGTTTGAAGAATCTCGCAGAAGACGATCCTGGAAAATGTCCAAAGAGAATTGTCATTAATTATCTTCATCATCGGTACCGAAACATTCTATCGGAGATATTGTTGTTGAGGCCGATGAGAAAAACTTCGACATGCTGCGGTTGTAGAACGGTATAATTTGGGCTTTCTCTTCTTTCGGTTTTCATCGCAGTCTCAATTTTTAACGTTTCTTCGAAAGGTTGTTGTTTATTGATTCTTTATAGAGGAAGCTTTTTGTTTTGCGGCAAAAAAATAATTTAGAAAACGTCCGAATGTATCTGTGATGGGGTGTATAAAATTCAAACCGCTGAAACTCGACAATGCCCCGACCGATCGACCTAAAATGTCACACACAAGCATGTGTGGTTAACAGTAAATGTTTCTTCAAAAATTTCATTAAAATATGTTAAACTGTTTTTCTGTACGCAATTTTTTGTACCTATAACATGATACAAAAACTGAACGCAAAAATCAGATCGTTCTACAGCCGCGGTATGTCGAATGAAATTTCTATCGGAAATCTTTGCATTACCATTGGGGTTGCTGGAGCGTGTACAGGCAGCTGTTGGGATGAATGTAAAGATCGCGATTTCCTCTGACGGTCTTGTAGACTCCGGTGTAGTGCAGAAAGGCCGCGTTCGGAAAGAGTCCGGCGCAAATGCATTTCAGTATAGTCTCGACGTCGCCTGAAACCCATCGAAGTGTTCACAGCGCACATTAATTTTAGACGTCCCACGTGTAATCTTCGCGCCACCAGCCGATACTCACCGTCGCAGGACAAAATCGGTATGTCCAATTTTTTCATGAGTCCTCTCATCTGTGTTCGTATCTCAATCCCCCGTCTCAGCGCTTTGTGATTGAGAAAGTGTTTCTGACACCAGCTCGGCGATTTGTTCTTCTCGAAGGCCGCGTAGATGTTCAGCAGAGTCAGAAGATCGCCCTCCTCGACCTCGAACTTCCGATGGGCGACGCGAGCCTTCATCGCCGCTTGACCGCCGCCGGGTCGTATCAGCACGTTCTGCACTTGAAGCATCGCGAGAATGGTCGATATCTCGTCGGAGCAGCCCATCTCGCCTGTCCTTTCCGGTCAATAAAACACACGATAGACGATGAATTATACATGGTGAGCGCGATCAGAGAAAACCAAGAAAAGCCAGCGAAAAAACTTGGTCATAGAATCAGGGAAAAATCAGCGAATTCCAAAAAAAAAAAGAAAAAATGTTGAAAAATAAAACAACTAAACATTAATACTCATTATTAATAATAATGAGGCATTTTCATTTGCATCATACATTTTTTTTAATAGAAGTTATTAGAAGTTTGTTTAGGGAAATTTTTTTATTGGTCAGAGAATTTTGTTCTGAGGATAAAACGGACACTATGTTATCTCTTCCCGATCTTATCGGCTAAGTCGAATAATCCGTCGATAAATGCAGAATAATGCCTTACCCGAGACGATGAGGCACTTTGCCAGGACGGGCTCCAAGGGCATCTCGGCCATGGTCATTCCGAGAGGACTCGTCAAGTCTCCGCTGTCGTTTATCGCTCCGAGCGCGTAGAGCAACTCCAGTCCAGCCAGGAGGTTCTTGCTGGGCGGTGAGGACGGGAAGTTGAACCTGAGGACGTTGTCGATGCCGAGGGCCTTCAGCTGCAAAATCGCCGGCGCGAGATCCGATCGTTGCATCTGCGGCGGTGTCGCGTCGAACAGCTGGTCATACGCCTCTTCGGTGTACAATCTATGGAGATAAATAATTTTTTCATCAGTCCAGCTGGTGGTTTTATGCACGTTTTCAATCATATCGAGGCTTTACCTGTACGCTCGTCCAGACTGAACACGCCCAGCTCGTCCGGCTCGTTGATCGGCCGAAGCCTTCGATACCGGCGCGACGATGAGACTGTTCGTCTGAGTCTCCACCTCGAACCACGGCAGCTTGGCGAATCCGCAATCGATCACTACAAATATAAAAAATATGCACTATTTACTTGATTCTTCATTAACGGATTTCTCCTTAACCAATTATCAAAATAGAAATGTGACTTATAAGCTTTATATTTCTATTATAAAAACTTTAAAAATTAGGGATCGTACTATTATCTCCTTTTAACTTAGTTCAGGTGTTATTGAGTTTTACGTTTACTAATCGTACGCAATTATAATCTCGTGCTCGATTCTTGAAAATGCTAAGATAAAATGATTGATACAAGATCGTTCTTAACAATTCGCTGTAGTGTACAGAGGGTGTGTAAAGAGCTTTGTCTCACCATAAACGATATTTGGTATGGTTATGGACGTTTCCGCGATATTGGTTGCAACAACGACTTTTCGAGAATCCTTTGGCGCTCTCCAGAACACCTTGAGCTGCTCGGAGTTTGGCAGCGAGCCGTACATCGCCAGAGGCATCAGTTTCTCTGTAAAATTACATAACACATCGTTGTAATGTGCATTAAGTAGACCGGTAAATGCACCGTCACCGTCAACGAACACGATCAGTTAAAGCGCGAACATAAAAAAAAAATTCGATCACTGGATCGTCGTCGTCTGATGAAGTGTTCGTTCAATCGGTGACATTACCCTAAACGAGTACAAATTAGATTGCCCTTGCAATTCCTCGTGCGTCGTGCGGTACACTCACGTTTTCCTTCTTTTACGAGTTTAGCATATTCGTTGAGCAACGAGACGGCACGATCGACCTCTTCCATTCCGGTGAGAAAAGCCAGTATGTCTCCGGTCTCCTCGGTCTCGTGGATCTTCAAGGCGGTGTCGACGACCGCTTTGACGTAATCCGCGACTGGATCTGCGAAGATCGACATTTGTAAACATCACCCTTTAATACGTATTATACGTCTTTAACACGTATTATACGTCTTTAATACGTGTTATACGTGTTATATGTCTTTAATACGTGTTATACGTGTTATATGTCTTTAATACATGTTGTACGTGTTATATGTCTTTAATACGTATTTTATTTTCCACGTAGGAAAATTATCACACCTTTTACGTAAAATATATCGACCGGGTACAATCTTCCCTCGACGCTCAGTATCGTAGCCGTGTCCTTCGCGCTATCCTTGGAAGTATTCGTGTTGAAGAAGTCGCGGAGTTGCTCGGCGTCCACCGTGGCCGACGACACGATTACCTTCAGACTTCTACGCTTCTGTAAAAAGAATATTTGTTTTCCCGACTTCGCTAAAATAACCACATTCACCCCCGTGTCATTTGTGCAAACTTCATGAAAAATTAATATAAATGGGTTACGTATGTTCTTCCGGATGATAACTATAAGCTACGTCCTTACGTCCAAAAGGTAACTTTCGAACGTGGAATAGCTTATAGTTACCATCCGGACGGACACATGTAACCCATTTGGATTACTTTTTCATGCCAGATCTATTTTTGCTACTTGGGTTATAGCATTGTAATATTCATAGCATTGTGTACTTTTTTATCGTAGAGTCGGATAATGGCAGAGGGGTGTCGCATTTTTTGACGATCGTCTGGAGTGGTTTTTCACCCCAGTCATGAGTTAGAAGGTATAGTGAAAAAAATTGTAAATTAAATGTACCGGCCTGGAAGTTTTTACGCAGAAACTGGTACATTAAATTTAATGTACAATTGTGATGAAAAATGAATACACTTTTTCATCGCAATTAAAGTAAATGATTAAAAAAAAGTATTTACAGAGTTTTTAATACTCCGAACATTAATTTTTCATCACAATTGCACATGAAACTTAATATACCAGTTTTTGCATACAACCTTCCAGTTCGGTACATTAAATTTAATACGATTTTTTTCGTCTAACGAGGTCTAGAGTCAAGTCTCGCGATCGAGCGACTATAACGAACCCTAATTATCTTCTTCAATAGTCCCATTATGATGTCCGTCAACAGAGTCCGCTCGTGGACCTCGTCCAGGATAATTACGCAATAGTTCGTCAACAACGGATCGCCCATCATTTCTCGCAACAGGATACCTTCGGTCATGTACTGGAAACAAAAAGATAATATTTTGTTAGTTCGGATCTGTTCGGCTGCGCAAAGGTCGATCGGTACACTGATAAAAAATGCGGTTGAATCAACTAAAAATTCGGGCAGAGACAGTCAAATAAATATATAGTTGGTCGAACAATATATTTTAATGCCTCAAAAATCTTTTTGTGAAATCAAAAAAATAAAAAAAATGACTGAACTGACCAATCTTTTAGCTGCACCAACAAAATATTTATTTGAACGTAGCCCGAATATTTAGTTGATTTCACCATAATTTATTATCAGTGTCTCGGACCAAAGTTTACCTTGATCTTCGTGCTGGCGTCGGTCGAGTCGTCGAACCTTATGGAGTATCCAACATCAGTCCCCAAAACGCAGCCGCGTTCGTCGGCGACGCGACTCGCAAGGGACGTAGCCGCGACCCTTCGCGGTTCCGTGATGGCGATAATCTTTCCGTCCGCGCCCCATCCCGCCTCGACGAGATACTGCAAATCGTCAAAAAACAAAAAAAAAAAATCGTCATTCGCGACCGCATTAAATTTTCCTCATCGCCGTCCGGGACTCCGGGTAGAAAGCACAACGCACAGCTATTGATTTTTCGTTCAATAAAAATAAAATTTATTACAAAAATAGTTATAAATTAATGAAACGCTTTAATCCGCCGCCGGTGTTTAAAAACAAAGCGTGTTTGTACAGTACGGACGATCGAAGTCCGACGCTTCGTTGAATAATCGTTCTTATCACAGACGAGTGTGTTGAATCAACTGGATGACGAAAAACGACGTGTGTGCACGCAACAAACTTCGGATCAGTATTGAGATTGATAAGATAGTCCAATTTTCGGTCGGCTCGTCGGCGGTCTTTCTCGATCGTCAGCTGATTTTCGGAGAACTCCGTCGTCCGGCGCGTTCCGAGGCCTTGCGCTTATCGTGAATCATCGTCGCCACGATCCACCGCAGATGAACCAACCGCGTTCCGTTCCTCAGGATCTCCGGTTGAGAAAGATAAATACTCGACGATAGTGAAACTCCGTGAAGCAAACGAGAGCAAGAAGACCGTAAAGGCCACATCGCACGATGTTAACGAATTCCCAGAGTAAATCCAGGAAGACGGCGAGCAGCAAATAATCCTTGATCGTTTCCAGGCTTCGGCCGTCTGGCGGGTTTTAAGAGGCCGCGCGGTTGTCGCGAACCATCGTCGCAACGATGTAACGCTGATGAACAATCGCCACGAACGACGATACTCGACGGTGGAACTCCGTGAAGCAAATGAGAGCGAAACCCCGTAGAGGCTCCATCGCCTGATTTTAACGTAGTTCCAGAGTAAATTGAGGAACACGGCGAGCAGCGAATAATCCTTGACTGTTCTCGAGGTCGTCCGGCCCAATCGCACGATGGTAACGAATTCCGAGAGCAAATCGAGGAACACGCCGAGCAACGAATAATTTGGTGCTGTTTTCGGGACTCCATCGTCCGGCCCAATCGCCCGATGTTACCGAATTTCCAGAGTAAATCCAAAAGAAGACGCCGAGCAGCAAATAATCCTTGACCGTTATCGGGGCTTCCTGGTCCGGTCGTTCGTCTATCATGAATAATCGTCGCTGCTAATGAAGGATCGGCCCGACCGCGGGACTTCCGGTGACGAACGCCGATAGTGAAACACCGTAAAGCTAATGAGAGCAAGAACCACGTAGAGGCCGCATCGCCCGACGTTAACGAATTCCCAGAGACGATCGAGGAACCCAGCGAGCCGCAAGTAATCCGTGACCGTTTTCGGGGCTTCGTCATCCGGTGGTTCTAAGAAGTCGTTCGGTTACCGTGAACCATAGTCGCGATAATGTACCGCTGATGAACCATCGTCCCGACCGCAGGACCTTCGCTCACGAACGCCGACACCTGACGATAGTGAAACTCCGTGAAATACACGAGCCCCAGAAGAACCCCGTAGAGTCCCCATCGCACGACGTTGACGTAGTCCCATAGTCGATCCACGAACACCGCGATCAGCAGATAATCCGTGACGGCGTGTGGATTGAGCAGCCTCCAGAACGAGGACACGAGCCAGAAGGAGTTGAAGCGAAAGACCTCGCTCTGCCGACCGTGAAGTTCGTCGAGGCTCAGGGCGTTTCCTCTCGTCTCGTTCGTCTCCAGGAGGTCCTGGTAGAGATAGAGGTAGCGATTCCAGGCCAAGCTCGAGGCCAGAAGGCCGCCCAGCAGAAGAATCACCGAGGAGGCGACCTTGCGGACTCGGACTTTCTTCCGCTGAACGATGCACGCTCCGGGGTGTTTGGCCTCGACCGTCTGCTGGACGGGCTGGAGCTTCTCGTATCCGTGCTTCGGCAGGTTCCACCTCAGATAGTGGAACACGCCGACGAAGAGGGCGACGGTGCCGAGGGCGTCGCAAAGCCCGTCGACGTAATAACCCGCCGTGCCGATCTCCGAGTGCTCGCCGTCCACGTGCATGCGCTTCCTCGCCACGAGTCCGTCCAGATCGTCCATCCACGATCGGACCTCGAAGAGCAGGACGCCGAATCTCCGCTGGACGAGGGACTTGCTGGAAACGCACTTGGCGGAGGCCACGGCGACCGCTACGTGGCTGAAGCTGATGGCGTTCGGCGATATCCAGGTCCAGTTGCTCAACCCGACGAGCCGATCGAACAGCGCTGCGAGGGGGCCGAGCAGGTAGTAGTTCGGGTAATCCAGCAGAAGCCCCTTGACGGTGACGGTGCAGAGCGGGTCCAGATCGCACGGAAGGCTCGACGCGTACTCCGGCTCATCCTTCGTCCCTCTCGATCGCAGCGCGTAGTCCCGGATCCGGTAGTAGAGCCGGTAATCCATTATGAAGAAATAAAGAAGCGTTAGATAGCACAGCGTGAGAAGAAGCCACTTGAACTGACCGCTCAGGCATATGGTCGTCAGTTTCATCGTACGAGCGAACGGCACTTCTTTCCGAAACTTTTGTACTTCACGTTTAAGAAAATAAAAAAAAGAAGAGATTATTCTCGACAGTTCCTCAACGAAGTTGACTCGTCTTCGTGGACTGGCGATCTTCTGCGTTCCTTATACGGAATCGGTATTGTAAAAAAAAAAACTGTTCCCGTATCTTCTCTACCACCCTCTCACCCTCAGCCTCGGCATTATCTTATCGCGTTAAGCGAGTAATCGCGCCGCGGTATCGATGGATCGGAAGATATTTTAATTTTTTTTATTGTCTCTTTACACCGAAAAGTGAGTCGGACTATTGCATTCGCGAGGCAGCCGGGAGATCGCGATTTCGATCTCATCGATCTCTCGAGGGTTCGACGAAATTTATCGTTATCCGTTGAAGCTCCTCCAGCGGTGCGCACCGAGCGTTCGAACACTCGGGTCAAATGAGCGCCATCGCCGACCGAGCTCGCCGAGCGGACTGAGGATTATTAGCCACGGGTTTCCCTCTCCTTACCCCGCGAAATGACGCGGCACATGCTCGCCGCATAATCGCTTCGCGTGTAAACGACAGGGCGCTTTTCCCGCATCGCGGATCTTATCAATTTTAAAGCAGATATCGGTGCATAGATAAACTTCCTGGGAAACGACGTCATTGTCTTTTATAAACTACAGGCAGGTGCATAAGCGCGTCAACCGGACGAGTCTCGTCCCCTGCCCTCGATGACTAATTTGCGAGCACCGCTGCGGAGAAATCAATAAAAGTTAAGAATTCATGGCATTCGTCGTGCGACCTCGATCATGTAGGTGTCACTCCGTGTGCTCTACGATGCACGCTATAGTCTGTCACGCATATGAAATTCCATAACGCATACCATTTCTGGGTGTGGATGTTATGCGCTACACCCAATAAATATTTAATATTCACCTGTGGCACTTGCGTACTTTTTCCACAGCCCGTCTCGCCTATCAACACAAGCGACTGATACTTCTCCAGGAGGTAAACAATGTGATTTCTATTTTTTGCTATCGGCAATCTCTGACGCTGGAGGCCAAGAGCCAGAGAGTGATGAGCGTTGTAAACAAATTGCGTAGACGAGTGAGCGTCTATGTCGGGCTTGTCCTCCTGGAACGTATTTTCTCCTGCAAAAATCGTTACATTTATCGTCGCGTTTACGCATGTGTGGAGACATAGGTGTAACTACAGTTTAAACTATATATATATATATATTTTTTTTTTTTTTTTTTTTTTCATACCTGGTATCAGGAATCTGGGCTTGGTCGTCATGTTTGCGAAGAATGGCAAGCAATTTTTGTCGGATTACGAGCTACTTATGAAACATCGGTGATTGCAAGTGTATTCACGTACTGCAGATAAACATCAACGTAATTGAACGTGCGCGGCCATTGCTGTTTACCCAGCTGTTCCGGCAATAAACATGGCGACGCAAGGCGATGGTGCAGCATGGCTGCAGCGATCCTCACCTTGTGCTCAGAATCCTTTCCTCCTTCCTGCCTTACCGACAGATAGCAGTTCTAGTAGTCACTCACTGCATTCGAGATGTTTGAAATAGTACATTTCGATACGAGTGCGAAAAAACTTTTTCTGACGAGTGTGAGTTCGCAGCACGAGCCGAAGGCGAGTGTTGTAATCACACGAGAAGTGACGTATTTTCAGGATAGCATCACTTCCGGCCAAAAAATTTTATTTTCAAACTAGAAGTGACGCATTTTCGATATGACATCACTTCCTGCTGAAAAATTGTATTTTCAAACCGGAAGTGACGTACTTTCCATACTATATCATGCGGTAAAGCACCGAATATTGGAAATCTTCCATTAATATTGTCACAACTATTTAGATAGACTTTCAGTTGAATTACTAATTTGACACAGGGTTGAGAATGTATTGTACGGATAACAGGAACGTTATAAACATATTTTATTTAACACGGTTAATGAAACATTATGGTGTTTGAGCCAACGAACATTGTACAAAAGAAAAAATTGGGCTAGCATAGTATCGCAGATACTTCTTCTAACGCTGGATGTATCGACGATTTCCATATATTCTCACAAAAGAAAGAATTATTGGCATTTTTGTTTTCATCGGCCTATTACAAGTAGAACAGTCGTACGAAAATTACAGGACGGGCATACGCGCCCGTTCATATACATATATTATTTTGTACGTCACGAATCCGCGCTTTTCAAGCTCCCACTCATTCGCTAGACACGATCTCTCGCCGTCGATCATTGGCGATTTCCTCCCTATCTTACAATGTATTTACACAGCGTGTACAGAATTTCACTGGAATTAAGTGTTTCCCTGGGAGCCTCGGGCAAATTCTACCATCGCTTCTTTTTTATACTACAAGTATATGTATGTTAATATACGCGTGCGGAAGTCTTGAAACACCCGACGCGCCGATCGGACCGCGCTGCGAGTTACGGGACTGCGACGGTCTCGATCGAACTGCGTCCGGCCGTTGAGCGAGAGATCGCTGCTTCTTTCACTTTGGGCTCGGGCCCTTAACTATTATCGTTAACCCTGATTCAGTCCTGAACCGTGAAGCTCTATAAAGCTTTCGAGCGTTCGTGGCACGTTTCCGCTGTAGGACAGCCCGTACGTTTTCACAGCCTTCGCCGCCATACACTTCAGCGAAATTTTCGTCTGAGCCCTCAGTATTAACTCCGCGACACCTGAAAGGGACAAATGAACGATCGCTTCGTAAAAATATTCTACTCGTTCGATACAAATATCTCTGTGCTACGCACCGTTCGTTGCAGCCTCGTAAGGAGTTTTCCCCAAACTGTTCACCGTATCGACGTGCGCTCCGGCATCGATCAACTCCAGTATGATGCAGTGCAGCGTCATGAAATCGCTTTGAATGAAATGGTCGACGGTTAGAGAATGTAACACCCTAGCAGCTTCGGCAAACATTAAAATGACCGAAACAATTACGGCAATTTCAGATCACTGTTTATGCCGTTAAAATAATCGCAAAAAAATGCCGTTAAAATAATCACAAAAATACCTCCGCAAGCACAGGAAGTGCTTGCGAACGGTCTCTTTTTTGTTTCAGGCACCGAAAAAATAATCGCAGCAGTAACCAATTAAAATTTGGTTATTTTTTCAGTTATTTCTCCGGAGTAAAACGTGACGTGGAACTACCGTAATTTGTTCTGTTATTCTGCGGTTATTTTCATAAAAATAAAAAGAAAACAACAAATTAAAATCGTTTACTCAAATTGCTGGAGCATTCGTACGAGATTAGCTTGAAGCTTACCTAATCGGTTTGTGATACGTGACGATAACGTGAAGCGGCGTATTCCTGTCGTTGTCCATCGCGTTTACGTCCGCTCCGCATTGAATCAACAATTTCGCAGTGGCCGCACACGGGAATCTGGCGGCGAAGTTAACACGGTTACGAGTCACGAATAATTATTATTCTACCGAATCGTTACGAAACCCACTTGCACACATCGTTCGTATGAAAGTCGTCCACGGGTGTCTTCGCGTTCACGGCCAGATGCAGCAGCGTCTGACCGTCGGCCAGCGTCATCTTCAGAGCGCACAATTGGTGCACCAGGTAGTGGGCTTTTTTAACGTCCGTCTCGTCGTATCCCTTCTCGTAACCGTTCAGGGTCATGAGCTTCGTGAGTATCGTCAGAATGTACAGAGTCGTCGTAAGGTTCGACTCCGATTCTTCCTGCAAAAGAAATTTAATAAGCCTTCGACGTTTACCCGAGCGATTTGTCGCGTTTGCAGTATTTCGCACTCACGATGCACTGATCGATGTCGTCTTTCGGATCGGGCTTTGCGATTTTTGCCTTGTTCCTACCAAGCTCGATCACGCTCGCCTCCAGTACGTCGAGGGCTTGCAGAAACTGCAGATCCACTCCGACGTGTATCATCTGCGAGAAAACCTGAGCGAACCGCAGAAGATCCTTCGCCACCGATATGTTGTTCAGTTGCCTGAGCTTCAGCGCGCGGAGCCACAGATCGATGCACCTGTCGAATCTCGCGTGGTCAGCGAATACGGCTCCCCGATAAATTATTGGGTGCGGCACCTCGGGGTTGTGCGTGCCTGGAAAATTGGACGACGGTTTTAGAAAATATGGAAAGACCGGATTTAAAAACAAAAAATTAAAAAAGAGTGTGTACGAACTGTCTCACCTAATATTCTCTCCCTGATCGCGAGCGACTCCATGTGAATGGCGTTGTGATTATTTTTGATACTCCTCAGCTTCTCCAAAGTCTCGCATTCTCTCCAATACTCGTAAGCTTTCACTGTACCGGTAAGTTTTTTATGAATGACGTTGTCTGGATCGCTGAACCTGAAAAAAAACACCCAACTAGTTTTCATCGGACTTTCGCATGTCACGACCCCGAAGATTTCCGCATATGTTTTTGTCAGTGCAACCGATTTCAAAGTATCTAGGGACTTGTTGGTTCGGGAATCGATTCTCCGCATGCGGGTATTTTTTTTTTTTTAATTTTCGAACATCAACCAGTCCATTTATTGTGATTTCGGAGCTATTGTCACACGTAACTATTTACTCGTATGTCCAATTAAAAAATGCCCCACGGCTTTTTATTCGTTAGTTGATTGCCGATTGATTAAAAAAATACCCGCATTCCGAGAATCGATTCACGAACAAAAAATTCCATGAAACACGAACAAAAAAGATATGATAATGCATAAAAAATTGCAGACGCAGAAATCTTCAGGGTCATCAGGGATGTTGGATCGTCGATAACAAATAATTGTACCGCGGGTTACCTCAGTTTCATCGCCAGTTCCAGATAATGGAAAGCGCGCGTTAGGCAATAATTGTCCTTGTCATTGGCAAACGACGCGCCGAGCAGCTCGTACGCGTCGATGGTCTCCTCCTTGGTGACGATGTCTTCGATCACGAACGCCTCCACGACCTCGGCTCGCGTCCTCTCCGCCGCGGCGATCAACGGCGTCATGCCACTGACGTTCTTCGTTATCTTCGTGCCGTGTTTCAGCAATTCCGAGACGATACTTGAGTGACCGCACTCCGCGGCGAAGTGCAACGCGGTCGCGCCGCACAGAGCCTTCTCGTTCGGATTCGCTCCCTTCTCGAGCAGGAAGCTTATCACGTCGTGATGTCCCTTGTAAGCGGCTATCATCAGACACGTGTTGTTGTACTTGTTCGCGATGTGTATGTCGGCCGCGTGATCGATCAGGTAAGTTACGACGTCCAGACGACCGTCGAAACACGCCGCTCTCAGGGGCGTCGAATTGGTGTTCGTAGGATGATTTATGTCCGCTCCGGCTTTCACCAGGGTCTTCACTATGTTCAAATGTCCGGCGCCTGTGCAAAATAATATTACAAGTATTAACACTAATATAGAATGATGTTCTATTGTATATGATATTAAAGATAACTTGTAAATTGAATGTACCGGAACGCGAAATTTGCTTACAGTAATAAGATTAATTTAACATTAATGTACTTTTATTGTAAAATAAAAATACCAGATATTAAAATTACAAATCTTTTGGCCGAAATTTAGAAAAATGCCCATTAAAAATAAAAATTGAACTGTCAAATTGCAACGCACATGTCTGAAATTTTAGAAACTGTATGTGTAAATCAACCTTCCAATACAGGTCATTAATTTTCAAACAAAATTTGTTTATAGTGTAGATGGAAGTCTTTATTCCATGCTCTGAAATGAAATTCCTTGAGAGCACCATGCAGGACTTAAACACAGGAAAAATACAAGAAGGGAAGCTTAAAGGAACCCAAAACTAAAAATAAAACTATAAATTAAGAAGTACAACGGAAAAAAGAAAATTAGCAAGAAAATAGCAAGAAGTGCTACAAAATATAGAAATTAAAAATATAAATAAATAAACACCTGAAAGCAAAACATAAGTAATAACGGACTAATTAAATTTGTCCGTTTATTACTATTATTATAATTAACAATTTTCAATAAATATTAATCATTATTATGACTTTCTCATAACATATAAAGTATACGAGTCTCTTTTTCTAACCTGCGGCGCACCATAGAGCACTAGCTCCGTCAATGACATATCCGTCAAACTTGACGGTTCCCTCCTCCTCCAGATCCGGCTTGAACTTCTCAATAAGGATCTTGACGGTCTTGTCATGTCCGTGTCTTGCAGCGATGATCAGCGGCGTGCATCTCTGTCCGTCGTTCTCCGTAACTTTCTGAAAATCGCAAATCATCCGTCAACTGGCGAACAAAGAACAAAATTCCCACTATATGCATAGGCACCATTGGCGTTCTGCCAGAAGCGTGTTCAGAGCACGCTCGTTCACGTGTCAATATCGTACGCACCCGACACTGCCAATCACAAGACGGTCATGAGATTTAGTGTCCAAAACTATTTTTAAATTGTATCGACGATCTAGCGCAACGTGCGATCGTCGAGGTGCGATAAATCACGGCGATCCGATCGTTCATCCGCGCGGCCTATCCCAATGTCGAACGACTCGAGAGAACGCGTCGAGCCGCCAAACGTTTCACGTTCCGGACAAAGACCCGCGATGACAGCGAGGGCGAGGGGGAGGTGGGAGAAGCTGACATTCGGAGAATTCGGTAAAAAAAAAAGATCGCTCGACTTGGCTTTGCTCTCACCTGATTGATGAGTCTGTCGATCTGCTCGTCCGGCCTTTCGCGCAGAAACGAGTACAGGATCATCGCCATTCCGTCTCTGGCCATGTAGTAAACACGGTTGACCAGAGACTGTTCGATGTCCGTTTCCTCGGCCATGATTGCACGGCTTTGTGACACTGTAGGTCCAGTCGAAGCGCGTAAGCACGTAAGAGTTGCGAGGCGGCCGAGACGTTTCGTCGTCCGAGAATGTCACAAGCGGTTGGCCGGAGAGCGACTCAAACACAGCCGAAGGGGCGCACGATCTTTCTCAACAGTCGCGAGAGCTCGACTGTTCGCTCGTCGACGACTCGCTAACCTCAAAAGCCATTATTCGACGCTCCATTTACGATATAAATACGCACACCACGACGCGTAGAGCTCTGCGAGACGCGGTGACGACATCTATTTCGAGTGTGTATTTGCAAGCAAAAATGTATCGATACGGCGCTTGTAGTGCGTAAAAATAGACAGTGACTTGTCCGTTGTGGGTCTTTCTCGCGCCAAACTTTTTCTCGGCTTCCGCGTATCGTCCCTCGCGCACGACGCAGTCGTTCTAAGTGTTATTGAATCGCGTCCAAAGTGCCGCGACGGTTCCGAGGAAGACGACGGAGATACGCGAAGATGATCAACGATCCACTTAAGGAAACTCGCGTGGAAAATCTCGACGCGCAACTCTCTCGACTACGACACGTTGTTTATTTTCATTTTGGGTGTAAACAGGTGAACGTTCGCGATCTGCACAAAGGACTTGCGCCGAGAGTTGAAAACTAAAAAAAAACAAAAATAAACAAACCTTCGAGGCCATTTTGCAACATCCTGTCAATGCATGTAACTTTTGAATGTCGCAGATCCGTCGATTGTCTGCCGTGCGATTTCGGAGAGGGCGGTTGGCAGCATCGTCGGAAAGAGCGCGCGAACGGGAGCGCAAATTCAAATCGAACAGCCGATAATAATGTCGGATAGCTCGAGCGTTCGGGAGAGGGAGAGGGATTGGAAAAACACGGTGGTGAAGATGCGAGAAAGGTTGAAGAATCGCGCCGATACCAGCATGTTCGAGGGAATTCGCGATGATAAATTGTATCACGGGTTGAAGTTAACCTCGTCTACCCTGCTGATCGGCACGTTTACCGAAATTTGTTACTGCACGGAGACTCAGGTAAGATGAACGATCATTGCTGCGTCACGTGACACCTTTTCCGGATCTCCATTGAAACCGAAGTGAAACATGTACCACGTAACATATTAATGCAAAAGCGATAGATGCATTTTCGAATCAATCAATGTTATATAAAAGTAGTTGACATTTTGGGTAAAAGCGAATCATCATCGGACGCGGTATTGCCTTCTATATCTGTTGACACTTTGCTTTTCCGCGAAATCTCTACCATCTCCGATTCCCATTCATTACAGTTTTTGTTACCGACTGAGTCTGTTTCACCAAGGCTTAAGTCCATATGAAACACCTTCCGCACCGTCCATCTCGGACGCAGTTGGTATCAAAAACTGTAATCAACTTTTCTCACGGGTTTTGACCGTACATGCCAGAATCCGTGAGAGAAGTTGATTACAGTTTTATTACCGACCGCGGTATTGCACATGCTCGTAAGGGGAAGTGAAATATCGCGGTCGGTAATGAAAACTGTAATGAACTTTTCTCAAGGGTGGTAATTTTTTTGAGGAAAAGCAAATTCGTTTTGCATAGGGCCTGAATTCATTTTTTCTTAAAAAACTTAGCACCGTTGAAGAAAGTTAATTTGAAAATTGCAACTATCTCTCTCGCATGCACAGCAGTTTCACTTCCCCTTAAGACCGTATGAAACACCTCTCTTCCCGTCCATCCCGGACTCAGTCGGTATCGAAAACTGTAATGAACTTTTCTCACGGGTTCTGGGATGTACGATCGAAAAAAAAACGAAAAGTTGATTACAGTTTTTGTTACCGACCGTGGTAATAAAAGACATTCTCCTAACGTCCATTTCTTTTTGATCCAGGAATACCTGGTCCTGGATGCCGGAGCGACGATCCACAGATACTCCATGCAAGGAAAACCAATCAGACCCTCGTATCCTCTCAGCGCTACGATGCTCTTCACCCGAATGATATGGTGTCCCGGGGCGAGAGTCTCGGCCTGTTACATTCCCCACGACGATCTCATATGGCTCATCACGTTCTCCTGCAAGCTGCTCCAGGTCGTCCGCAATGAATTCAGGATCGAGGAGCTCTTCTACTCTTCCACCACCAACGAGATAATCGTCGTCGGCACGAATAAACTGACTGTAGGTCCGATTATCTAAAAGCTGGTTGGTGCTCTAAAATAACGCATAACCGAGCAGATCTGCGTTAAGGAGGTTGGAGCGAGTGGTGTTCATTTTGCCTAAATTCGAGAAATTCGGACAAGAATTGCAAACACTTCCCAATGTTATAAAAATCTGATAAAATTCATACTTATTATAGGCACTGAAAAGATTCATTTTGCATAATAATAATTTCAAAATGTTATTAACAAATTGTTGAAAAACAATTGTTCATCAAAATATGTGGTAACTCAACTTTTTTTTTAATAACAATGATTCCTTCATTTTTCGGAATACGTATGAATTTTTTCAGATTTTTATCCTTATTTTGATTTTTCTTGTTTTTTACATGGAAAAATGTGCAAAAGTCAAAATAAAG
>JAPYZD010001147.1:0-23389 GCA_030522725.1 Ichneumoninae sp. B BG-2022a | reverse complement strand
TTCATACGTATTCAGAAAAATAAACGAATCATTTTCATAAAAAAAAAAGTTTTGTTGCCGGGTAATTTGTTAACCAATTAATTGTTTGATGAATTTGTTGATAACATTTTGCAATTATTATTACGCAAAATAAATCTTCTCCGTATCTGTAGTATACATGATATTCTTTCAGATTTTTACACCATCAACAAGTACTTGCAATTTTCTCTTATTGTTGTCGATCTTATGCGAAGTCAGCTCGCAGCGAGACTCCCTCCTTAATTTCTCTCCCCTCTCCCCTTAGCGTCCAGAGCCATATTCATTAAAAAATGTTCTCAAAAACTGTTAAAGGAATTCAAGGACGGAAGTACAGCGGGAACGGAGACGACGATCGAGCGTCATCCCTCGGCGAGTCTGGAGCTCGAGGTGTCGAGGCTGGGTTCGTCCTCGCTGAGCAGCAAGGTTCAGTTCGACGGTCCGGCGATCGACCGTCCGAGCGTCGTTTCGGCGGTGAAGCCGAAGCCGCCGTCGCCGTCGCTGTTCTCCGACGAGCAGGAGATCGAGAGTAATTTTTCGCGCGAGCAGCCGTGCCGCGAGTGGTTCGAGCCAGGGAATTGTCACGTGCCGCGGGAGAGACTGAAGTACCTGCGTGAAATCGGGCGCGGTTGGTTCGGCAAGGTCGTCGAGGGAACGACGGAGAGCGCGGAGGGTTCGACGCGGAGTCGCGGCGTGGTCGTGCGAATACTGACGGAGGAGGCGACGACGAGAGAGAAGGCGTGGTTCCTGGGCGAGGCGACGCCGTATCTGAAGCTCCAGCATCCGAACATACCGACGCTGCTGGGCTCGTGCCTCGAGGCCGACCCGTACCTGTTGCTCTTCGAGTCGTGTCCGGCGGGCGACCTGAAGGGCTTCCTGCGCTCGAATCGCGACAAGGGCACGTGCGAGGCCCTTCGAAGCCAGAACGTCCCGACGCGCATGGCCCTCGACATCGCCAACGCCCTGGAGCACATGCACGAAAACGGCTTCGCCCACACGGATCTCTCGGCGAGAAACTGCCTCGTAGCGCCCGATCTCTCAGCGAAATTGGGCGACTACGGCACCGGGGTCGAGAAATATCCCGGGGATTACTACGTCGTCGGCGACCGGGCGTTGCCGATCCGATGGTCGGCTCCGGAGAGCCTCGAGTGCACGGCGACGACGATAGAGACGCGGGCGATAACGCCCCGGGCGAACCTCTGGAGCTACGGCGTCCTGCTGTGGGAAATGGCGACCTGGGGCGAGCGTCCCTACGACGATCTCGGCGACGAGCAGGTCATAGAGATGATATTCTCCCTGAAGACTGGCTTCTCGTCGCATGGCGCCAGCGCTTCGATGCTCGATAAACTCCGCGACGAACGCCTCGAGGTACCCTGCAATTTTCGCGAGGCCATCGAGGCCTCGTGGAAATTCTTTCCCGACGATAGGTCGAGTCTCGCGGACACGAGGCAGATAATTTGCGGCAAGAGGATCGAGGATTTCGAGAAGAGATGGGAGAATTTGCGACCCAACGGCGCGGTCCTCGAGCGCGACAACCGAAGCGCGAGTCTTCAGGATCTGCGGGTCGGAGGCGAGCCCGAGGGAAGAGAACCGAGCGATCTCCGAGCGCAGTTCAGACTCGGTCCCGAGGAGCCCGTCGCGAATCTACGCGGCCAGCACACCGGCCCGGAGTCCGGCTCCGAGACCGAGGAGGAGAGCTGGCGGGGACGCGTCGAGCGTGGCGCCTACACCGAGAAGGTCAAACAAAAATCCAAGTCCGTCGCCGATCTCATGGTCCTCGTGCACATCGACTCGGACTCCGACGCGGAGATCTCGCTGGGGCCCCAGAACGTCGAGAAGCCCGCGAAGAAACGCCTGCCGGCCTCGGGCAGCGACGGCGACCTCAAGAGCGCGGTCCTCGCCGACGAGTTCGACGAGGCGCTGAGAAAACTCCGCGAACCCTCGGTCTGCAACGCGACGAGCGTGCGGACGTCGAGGAGTCCCCTCGAGTGCTCGGAGAAGATCGACAGTCTCGAGAAACCGAAACTCCTCACCCTCACCCAGCAGGGAGAAACTCCGATACTGAGATTGTCTTTCGGGAATCCTGAGGGCGTGGGCGGCTCGACGAATCCCGACAAAGCCGGCGTCGAAGATCTTTCGCGTCTGAAAAATATTACGAAAAATGTAACGACTGGGATTTTCGACCGCGATGCAGCGGATAAAATTTCGAGTCGGCAGGAAGAGAGGTCGAGCCTCGACGATATCCTCGAAAAAGCACCCAGCCAAGCGCCCGCTCCGAGGAGGGAGGACGAAAGAGTGGACCAGGAGAGAAGATTAGTCTCCAAGAACGAGAGTCCCCGCGCCGAAGGCCACTTGCTTCGTCTCGTCTCCAAGGGCGACCCGGACCTTCCGGTGCTGCGCTACGTGCCCGAGCGAGCCTCGACACCCGAGAATGCTTCGCCCGACCAGACCTCGGCGTTCGATTCCCTCCTCGTATTCCAGCCTGCCCAGGACTCCGGCCTCGCCCGTTTCACGAACGACTTCCCGGCCTCGGTCCCCGAGAGCTCCGTCGACGTCGCGCTGTGGAGCGACGCGCTGGCCTTCGAGCTGGAGAAGAAGAACCCCGGCTACGACGCCGACACGACGATCTTCGAGAGTTTCACAAACTCCACCATCCTCGACGACCGCGAGGCGGTGAGGGTCGCTGCCTACCTTACCGACGGAGGTAACGACGGGGCGATCCTGAGATCGGCCTCGGCGCCGAACACGCCAAGCAGACGGGAGGAGTTCACGAGCCAGTCCTCCTCGGCGCCGGACACTCCCAGGAACCGTCAGCGCGCCGACGTCGACGATGACCTCGCGAACGGGTCCTCGGCCGGCGCTTACTCGGTCGGCGTTCTCGATGAGGACTCCTCGACCTGCGAGGACCTCGAGGCCTCGGAGAGGATTCTTCGCGGCTCGGCGCCCGACACCCCGCAGTCGCGCGGAAACTACTCCGTCGGCAACGGCGACGAGGACTCCTCGACGGGCGAGGAGCTCGGGATGATAAAGAGGTCGTCGCACGAGGCCGAGGACGAGGATCGGAAACACTTGTCGACGCCCGACGACGAACGGAGCTCCGACTCGGGATTCCGCGACAAAGAGTCCTGCGAGGAGGAGGAGAGTCCCGTTCCGGGCACGACGGCCTCGAGCATAATCATGTCCGGTGCGATCTCGTCCTCGGGATTCGCCGCCAACTCGTCGCCCCTCTCCGCATCCGCCGAGGAGGAGCAGATGAGGATTCTGTTCGAGCTCGACACCATCCTCGACGCCGAGTACTACGGAAGCTTTCACGGCTCGGAGAACGTCGACGAGGCGGAGGTTCTTTCGCCGAGCGACGTTCGAGTACGGTTGGCCGAGGGCGAGGAGATCGGCGCGAAGAATCGATCGATATCGGAGTCTCTGGGATCGACGGAATCGACGGATATCGTCGAGACCGTCAGGGCGAATTCCTGCGAACCCGATTTTTTGGAGAGGAGCTCGAGGGATGTTGGACCGGAGGAGGAGCGAAAGGTGGAGGATTCGAGGGTCCTCGGGGGAAAGGAGGAGGGGAAAAACGAGTGGGAAATCTGCGACGCTACCGAGACGGATTCGATGAGCGAGTGCTCGCTGAGGACCGATCAGAATCAGAGCGTAGATTCGTCGCCGTTGGGACTGGAGGCGAACAAGCGACGAGACTCGGCCGTGGATTCGGAGAGGAATCGGGGTAACGATTCGGAGAGCAAGATTCGTGGATCGGATGTGGATTCGGCGGAGATGCGGGGAAAAATCGACGGGGGAAACGGGGAAAATGAAGTTCGAAGCTCCGAGCGATCGAGACATCCTGGGAATCTGGAAAAATCCGGGGAATCGCCGAGGATCGGCGAGAGTGACGATTCGGAGAAAAATCGCGGGGCCGATTCGGAGAGCAAGATTCGTGGATCCGATTCGGGTTCGGCGGAGATGCGGGGTAAAATCGACGGGGGAAACGAGAGCCAGGACGTTGAAGTTCGAAACTCCGAGCGATCGAGACATCCTGAGAATCTAGAAAAATCGCCGAGGATCGGCGAGAGTGACGATTCGGAGAAAAATCGAGGTAACGATTCGGAGAGCAAGATTCGTGGGTCCGATTTGGGTTCGACGGAGATGCGGGGAAAAATCGACGGGGGAAATGTGGAAAATGAAGTTCGAAGCGCCGAACGATCGAGACATCCTGAGTATCTGGAAAAATCCGGAGAATCGCCGAGGATCGGCGAGAGCGACGATTCGGAGAAAAATCGCGGAGCCGATTCGTCCAACAAGATTCGTGGATCCGATTTGGATTCGGCGGAGATGCCGGGAAAAATCGACGGGGCAAACGAGAGCGCGGGCATCGAACTTCGAAGTGCTGATCGATCGAGCCATTCCGAGAATGTGGAAAAATCGGGAGAATCGCCGAGGATCGGCGAGGGTGTGGATTCAGCGGATTTGGATCCGAGTACCGATCACACGATGGATTCAAGCCAGAGGAACGCTCCGGAAATTCGCGGAGCTTCGGAGATCGTGCTTACCGACTCGACGAGCCAATCGACACTGGAGTCCAACGTTAAATACGAGCACCTTGAAAAATCTACGGAATGCCCGATGATCCGCAAGGGTGAGGATTCGGCGGATTCGGATCCGATTATCGATCTCACGGTGGATCCACGACTGACGGGTGCTTCGGAAATTCTCGGAGCTTCAGAGATTCTCCGAGCTTCGGAGATTCTCAGAGCCTCGGAGATCGAGCTTACCGACTCGACGAGCCGATCACCACCGGGAACCGACGTTAAATCCGCGGAGATCGCTAAATCCAGCGGATTGGAGGATTTAAGTAGCTATCGCGAGACGATCGATCGATCGTCGGAAAATCTCGAAAAACCCGGCAAATCGGAAGATTCAACTACCGATCTCTCGTCGATCTATCGATCATCCGAAAATCTCGAAAAACCCTGCGAATCCGCAAATTCAACTACCGATCTCTCGCCGATCTATCGATCGTCAGAAAATGTTGAGAAACCCACCGAGGCCTCGGACGTATGCGAGGGATCGGACGTTGATTTGGAGAATTCGACGAGCGACTCTCCGCTAAAAACCGGGTGTCGTCGAGCCTCGGATCTTTCGACGGAGACGCGCGAGGCCGACAGCCTTCGTTCTGACGGCGAGCAGTGGTCGTCGCGGGAGAACGTCGACGAGAACGACGACGAGGAGGACAGCTCGACGATGTCGCTGCGCAGCGACAATTCGTACGTGTCCTTCGGCCTCGACGAGGAATTCGTCGCGGCGATCCGTAACGAGCTGCGGGAAAAATTACCGAGAGCCCAAATGCCGGTGGTCGAGGCGCTGGATCCGCGGGACGAGAAGGAGCCGTCGATAAACGAGGACGCCGAGACGAAGAGGTGGGAGGACGAGGAGGCCGAGGATAGTTCGGAGCGCGGAAGCGGCGGCGTCGACATATCGATAAGATACAACATCTACGGAACACCGCTGAGTCCGATACTCGAGGAACGCGAGAGCGCCGGGACTTCGGAGTCTCTGGTCTCGAAGGAGGACTCCCGGGACGCCTCCATAGCTTCCAGGGTCTCGGCGCTCTCCGAGGACGTCCTCGTCGTCGACACGATAACGAACAGGGCGATGATGCTCGATGGCACCGCCTCCGGCAACGGGGAATCGTCGAACTTGCACCCGGACGACGACAGAGACACCTCCCACGGGGATTTCTCGGACGAGGAAAATCTCGATTATCCGCAGAATAATCTTAACAGGTTTGTTACGATGTTATTTCTTACGGATTCTGTTTTTTGAAGCATCTTTCCGCAGACTTTAATTCGATGGATATTTTTATTGATAGTAATTTGCGAACTAATATCGCAAATTACTATCAAGAGATTTATATTTATATTTATATTTATATTTATACATTTTTGGAGCTAGGGTCATTGAAATTCGAATTAGTGTTGGCGACTATTTGAATATTTGTAAATCAATTTTATTTAATGTGACTGTTAAGATTAAGCCTCGACGTGGGCATCACGACAACTTTTATAAAAATATTGTACGATAAACAGGGGTATGGAGAGCAAGAGAATCCCGATGGCAAGCGGAGGAGCTCCTCTGCCGAGTCCCGAGGAGGAGACCAAATGGCAACAGCAGTTTCCGCTTCCACTGCAGATGCAGGACGACCTCATGAGCACGAGTTTCGGAACCGACAGGGACTGGGACAGTCAGGACGAGGACGAAGGAGACGACGACGGCGACGACGGCGAGGAGGATGAGGAAGAGAACAGTTCGAGTTCCGGCGAATTTGTCTGGAAGGTAATTTTAACAATAATCAAATTATCCAACAACTACCGAGTTTCGTAAAATGATTTTCCGTAATTCACAATCGAAATAAATAAATAAACAACTAATTAATTTTTAACAATTCATAATTTGTATACATTTTTTGTATAACAATTTTCTCGCGCAACAATTTAATCACCGATATTTTTAATCATTTCTTGATAGTTGAGTGATTAACGCGATAAATATATTGTTACAATTAAAAAACGATTAATTTTTTCGTATAATGTTTAAAAAGGAAGAACATTTTATCAATATATATATATATCTTTTTTTACAGCGTTATGACGAGTCCCACGGAGATTTGGAAAACGTCGCGACTCGAAGTCCACCCAACAAACCGAAATGTCAGGAACCGGAGGCTGATTTGGACGAGGAGGACGAAGGAGACGAGGATGACGAGGAGGAAGAGGAAGAATTTACTCCGTCGGCCTGGGACGCTACACTCGCGCCCCACAGGTCGGCCTTAAGGTCACCCGAAAAAACTCCTAAGTCTGGGGTGAGTCCTCTTCCTCCCTCTCAACTCTTATTCCCCCTTTATTGATCCCCGATAATTGTCTCTAAAAACAATTTATTATTTCCATTTTTATGCGTTTCATCAATTTCTCTTAAGTCAACGTTGACATTCATAATGTTTAATATAATATTTAATTGCTTTCTACTCACTGCTGTGCCGCCAGGACGAATTGGTAGGTGTGTCAAAGTTTCCTCTACAACGATAAAAAAAAATAAATAAAAAAATAAACGAGACGAGTTGATAATCTCGTTGGTAAATATTGTGGTAGGACCGCTTTTGAAAAAAATGTCGCTACTTAATTAATTAACTGCTTGTACTCACGAATATTACTCGCGCACTCGATTCTGCCCCACACAAATGTATCACATGTCTTTTCGATTTTGTACTCGATTGACGAAATAAAAGCAAGCACACTTTTTTTCCTCTAACTTCTATAAATTACGAGCTTGTATTTGATCGAAACAAGTTGATTTTTGCAGGACCAAAAGAAGAGCGTTTGGTTCAAGAAGCAGCGGTATCATTGCGTCTACGAGTACCCGAAGGAGACTCCGGTGGCCGAGGGTCAGGGTCAAGCCGCGACGACATGGGAACCCACCTCATACGCTGGTAAATTTTTTTTAATATATATTTTTAAGAGAATTAAAAAAAAATGAAAACGAGACACTTTAATTTTAATTAATGTTTTACCGACAGACTGGGAAGAAATGATGGACGAGCCTCGACTGGATGTCTACCCGATGGAATACGACGAGACCAATCGGGCTGGTACGTTAACGATAAATTTCTAAAATAACAAATATTTTTCCGCGTTAAAGAATTTTTATTTTCAATGCGTCATTAAATCTATATTATTAAATCAGCGATAAGTCCATTCCAGTAGAACAAGAAAATGTAATTACTAAAAATTAAGTATCAGGTGTGCATTTGCACTTTATAACCCTTCGCTGAATATCCGTCATTTTTCACGGAACCCTTTTTATACGGTTGCCTCTCAGTACCACACAGTAAAGTAAATATTAATTTTTAAAAATTGTTTTTCCATTGAAATACAATTTTTAGCGGTTTCGTGGTAAAAATATTATTCTCAATCGGTATATTTTTATGCATATTTCAAGTATTAAATTTCTGTCAAAGACGTCGATACTTACGAGAAAAAAATCCGATTTATTTTTTAACTGAACAACAGACCATCTATAATGAAAAGCAATTTGTTAAAGAAGCAGATTTCATTTTAATCAGCAGTTCTCCACACTAATAAAAAAAAAATAAAATAAATAAAATTAGTCTGCTATCGACCGCGGTGTTTCAAATGCTTAAAAATAATCGTAGACAATTTTCATGCACGGTTTTAAAAGATTTCTTTTATTTTTTTTTTCAGGAGACGAGGAGTTCTACGTGAGTAGTTCCAATCGTCCCTTTCAGTTTCAAAGCGGCGAGGGTAAGTACGTCAGCCAGTTCTTTCCTGGAGCGAGCTCGACGTTGTTACAGCAGCAGCAGCAGCAGCCGCCGGCATCCCGGGAAGGTGAGGACTGCCAGGAGTCCCAGGACGAGGTGGATCGTGCCGAGATTCCGTTGCCACCGCCGGCGCAGACGAACGGCAACTCCCGGGGCGTGGACCCGGTCGACAGTCAACAGCAGATCCAACAGAGCCAGCTCGGCGAGCTGCGCCACACGAGGGATCGTCTGAAGTTGAATCTGCTGTCGACGGGCGGTGCGGCGAAAGCGGAAGAGGATATCGGCACCGAAAATCGAACCCAGGAGGTCGAGGGAACCGAAATTTCCGGAAAGGAAACTTCGCTCATCCCGAATAATGAAACCAATGCTCCGGCTGACGAGAAATCGTCAAGAATCCCGGAAGAATTATCGAAGTGCGACAAACCGTCGGAATTAAAGATTCCAAAGACCGAAATCATCGAAGATCGCTCGACGAAAAGCGAAAAATTGCCGAACGACAGATTGAAAGACGAGATTGCTGAGAGGCGGATAGAGGAGGAGTCTTCGAAATCTTCGAAAGAATCGGAGGAGGGCGGAAAGTCGATCGGAGAAAAAAGTCCATCGAAGGCAGAGAACGTTCGCTCCGACTTCGGCGGTGCGTCGTCGAGGCCGAAAAATCTGGATAATTTGGCTGTGAGAGAGGCATCGAAGGAATTTTTTACGAAGGCGTACGGAACGCGGGACGCGCTCCCGAGCGATTATTCGGCTGTGATTCAGGGTAAAGACGAGACGGACGGTGCGGTTGAAATTTCCTCGAGCAATTATAATTCGCGAACTATCGGGGACCAAAAAGACTCGTCGAAGACGAGGATCGTCGAAGCGACGGGCGACACCGTCGTCGCTGGACAAATTGTAGATATAACGAAATTAGAAACCGAGGAGAGTCCCGCGAACGCTCGACGGCATCGCGTCGAGGGTAATAGTGTTATTGTCGAAAAGTCTGAGAGCACGGAAGTCTCGAGCGTCCCAGACGCGAGCGCAGTTCCGTCGACGATTTATTCGCCGGACGACAAAACCCACGAGGATTTCGTCCGGTCGTCGCAATCGTAGCCGTCCAGCGACGAGGCACAACTTATACAACAACCGCTGAAAAAAATTATTACATAAAACTATCGTTACTAAAAACAGAGGGAAGAAAAACAAAATCAACAAAAAAAAATAACAGGAAAAGGAAAAGAACAAAAACAAAGAATCTGAAAAAAAAATTAGTCTCGATAGGGGAAAAAAAGATATGAGCGCGGGTTATTTTCGTAGCAGACCCGATTGGCCGAAGTCCGTCCTAATCGATCTCGTCGCGGAGACAGCCACTGGACACTTCTCGGCGAGATAGTGTACGTTTAACAGCAATTTTTAATTACATTGTAAATAGTCGAAAGAGGGGTGAGGGAGATCAGAAAATATCGGGAAAAAATTAATTTGGGCGAGGCGAAAATTGCGCGGGCACCTCGCGACGAATCGCGAAAGCCCTCGGAGGTGAAGGAATCTCTGCAACGGAAAAATCGTTTTTTTTTAACGATATTAAAAAAACGATTTTTTTAAATGTAACGAAAACGCGTGTAAATATTTATCGATCTAGAAGAAAGGAGAGAAGAGTGAAAATACACGGTGCGGCATTGCACCGACGCGATAAGAGTTTAACGCAATGAGTGGTCGTGCCTATACGTTATTATTGAATTTATTATTATTATTATTAAATTAATATTATTGGTATTATTATTAATTAATATTAGAATTATTATTACGTTTTAAAAAACGAGAAATCATCGTCATCGGCTTCTCGATCATCGTTATCTTTTTTACTCTATAAATCTCAATTTCTGTCTATAACTTTCGATCTTTTACATCATCTTCACTAATTAAAAGAAAAAAACCATAGAAAAGAAATCTCATTCAGACATAAAATATTCACGACACTAAAATTGTTATTTGATAGTGGCAAAAAAAAACAGCTCTCTATACAACTAATTATTATTCTTCGAAGTATTATACTGAAAAACGAGGAAAACGCGAACGAACGGGGACGGGAGAAAAAAATATATAATAAAATTTGAGGGTGCCTCGATGAGTTTTTTTTTTTTTTTTTGAGAATGGAAAGTGACGAGCAAGTATGAGGGGTCTCGTCATGGTCGAGGGACAGAGAGCCTGTGATAACGGTTGGGCGAGATAAAAAATGTTCGTTCGTTTGTCGAACCGCAATTGCCGAAGCCATCGATTCGATACTAAGATCTGTGATGCTGACGAGAATGAGCAAAAAAAACAAAGATATATTGAAAAGTGAAGACTGTAGTTTATGTCCATCTAACGATTTCGTAACTAAATTAGTAATATAAATGGAAAAAAAATTAAGAAATACTGAAACGCTAAGCAATGCGTAGAGAGCAGAAATCGTTCAAAATAATTCATCCTCTAGAAACAATATATCGTCGCGTCGCACGTTTCATTTGTATCAGAACAATCAACACCGCAGTCTCTTCCTCGGAGGAGGGGGGGAAGTACGAATATTTTACATTGTACAACCAATAAACCGTCAATTAATCGGCCCAAACTGCGAAAGCGAACAGAAACAAAAAATATATATATAAATTCGTAGATAGTTATGAAAATAACGATAAATATTCTAAAGAATTTATTTCTTACCGTGCAAATGAACGCAACTATCTCGCAGCTCTATCCACACGGAACACACATGTGCACACCCTTCTCGCTATCTTCATTCGAGTATCATCATCGTCTCACGCTCACCGGTCGCTACACAGTTTGTAGGATGTTACATCTGAATAGAGGACGATTAATATATTGCTACATTCAACGAGTTTTTCTTTCAACCCGTACGGTCTGTCCTGCCTCGATATTCCTTGATTTTAACCCAAGAATTCATGGTATCCTTTTTTCTACCGTCGAACTCATGACTGGGGTACATATGTACCCCAGTCATGAGTTCGACGTACAAGGGTCATATGAGTAGTGACTGGGGTTTGCCGCACATGAATTTCTTCTACATGAAATTATGGTAATTTCGCATTCGGCTCGAATTTGCTTTTTCCTCAAAAAAAATTAGTACCTTTGAGAAAAGTTAAGTACAGTTTTCGTTACCGACCGCGATATTTCAGTTCCCCTTAAGATGAAGTGTAACCGCTAAGAGTGCGAGAGAGATAACTGCAATTTCGGAACCCAAAAATCTCCCAAGGCGTTTACTTCTTGGGAAAATGATGAGAACAGTGAAATGCACAATTACTGCGCATAGTTTTGGATTGCAGTTTTTGTTACCGACCGAAGAGTTGCGCTTCACAAGTGAAACGTCCCTACCCGCGCGAACACCGGCTCAGTCGGTATAAAAAACTGTAATAAACTTTTTTCACAGATCGCTATCCGCTATCGCTATCGTATGTACGTAAAAAAAAACTCCTCGAATCCCGACATGATATCTGCTCTCAACGAAACTTCTCATTTCACCACCCACGAAAAGCAGTCGCTTACCCTTTTTATTACCGACCGCGGCATTTCGCATGTCGCAAAAAGAAAAAAAAAAGTCCAGCGGGAATGCTGAAAAATTTTAAACACAGATAAGATAAGAATGCTAGAAAATGAAGGATATGCATAATTCGTAACCGTCGAGCCGTGCGACGAACTCGCCACTGATTAGAATCGGTAATTAGTCACTTGTACAAATTTCGTATTATCAATTATCATGCAGCCACGTTGAACGTGTGAACCGAGAGTAAACGTGCTCGACAATAAAGCTGTGTGGGCGGCGTTGCGCGCGTGTGTGTAGCCTCAAAAGAGACGAGGCGGGTTGATGTCGTGGCGGCCGGTCGTACGATGCGTCGATGGTTCGCTATCGTCCGAGCCGAAAACATCGGGCCTCGAACAGTGCGTCGGCCATACGCCGATGTTACAGCCGAAGCCACGTCATATTTGTGTGCGCTGTGCTGTGCTTGCCCGCCGCTGTGCTTACTGCTGATATACCGAAAAGGTGTTCGGTGCGGTGGGCGCGTTTAACATCCGATTAATTATATTTTTTACCAACAAATAATCGTTCGATCACCGAACCAACTGGATTATCAACCCCGTTAGAACTCACCGACGAAGTTTCGACGAACACCGGACATGAATATATTTCGTCTACTCGGCGATATCTCGCATTTACTTGCGATATTCGTTCTTCTCTTGAAAATATGGAAGACGAGAAGCTGTGCCGGTAGGTTGTGGCATTCTTTTTCGTCTATTTTTTTTTCACTCGTAATCATTCCACAAAGATCGACGGGAAGACGCGGAGTTTCGACGACCCGAATCGCGAGATTCTGGAAAACGTGAATTTTTTTTTTTTCACCCCTCGAGTCATTTTTTTTTCTCGCGACTCGCGGCGAGAATTAATTTTTTTGTAATTTGCATTTCGACCATTTGTTCGTAATTTTTGTTGAGCTCGGGAGCCAAGCTGTCCGATGATGTTTACGCGGAATTGAGATTTGATGTTGGATTTGTGAGAACGCTAAAATTTTTGGAGTTTTTTTTTTTTTTTTGGGTTGTGTCTAGCGTGAGGTGGATAAAACTTTGAACTTTACATCTTGGCAGGTATCAGTGGCAAGTCGCAGATCCTCTTCGCCATAGTCTACACTACGAGATACCTGGATCTACTGACTACTTATATATCGGCTTACAACTTTTTCATGAAAGTCGTTTTCATCGGAGCATCTTACGCCACAATATTCCTCATGTACGCCAAGTTCAAGGCGACTTACGACCATAATCATGACACGTTCAGGTGAGATTGGAGAGAGAATTGTTTATGTTATTTTAATCCACGGCAGTTTTATTAATAGATTAATAAACATATAAACAGACAAATAAATAAATGTATTAATAGATTAATGTATTTATTTATCTGTTTATTTGTTTATTAATCTATCCATTTATTTATTTATTTATTTATTTACATGGTAATCAATTCAGAGCGCAAGTCCTGTAAATGTATCTACAGATTATAAAGTTCGATTTATTTTCGGAGCAATTTTATCATCAATGGTGTGTAAAAAACTGACTAAACTACTCTCAATGTGCCGGTACGGTGTAACAACTTTGTGGTAAATAGAGTCATGGAATGTTCAAAAATGATCTTTTCCATTCTATAATAAAACATGTTTGTGCTATTGAAATTTCATCCGTGAGGAAGCAAACAATTATATTTAAGAAGGCATTGAAAAAACGAAAGAATTCATAAAGGTAATGAAATTATGATAATTATGAGGAAACAAAATTAATTAACTGAAAATGCTGCGAAGTGCAAAAGCACGATACTAATTTTTGATATTCTAAATTGCCCACCATCTAAGAAATGTTACTTCAACAGTGTATCAATGCGTGGATAATGAGATGATTTTTTTTTGGCATGTCGTCAATTATTCAAAAATTCGTTTAAAAAAGTAAAATATCCTGCATATATGATGAATTTGAAGGAAATTTCATATTAAACATATTTTGTGTTCTACATTACAGAAATTCTATCTGACCAGTGTACCAAATTATTTACTAATGATAGAATATTATTAAATTTTAGTAAAACACTGTAAAGTGACAAAAACTAGGGTTCTTCCAGTTGACAAATTTTCGAGTTCTCTTAAAATTTGGCATAAAATTGATTTTAATCGCGATGAATTTTCAATACTTTCAAGAACTCTAAGATCGTTACCACTCACCGCTACTTTTGCAAACATTTTTACAGATCATTCTTTACATCACAAAATTCTAACAATTACAAGAAATTAATTTTTCAAGTCAACGCGAACCTAATGAATTTATTCAACGTTTTTCTTTGTTTTTAATGACCAAGTACTTGATAGCGGTAAAAAAAACAACTCTCGACTTGCGTCACGAACTCACAAAGCCATCGTTATTGAAAAACTTTCCACGAAAAATGTTGGACCTTATTATTAATATTAATTTGATTATTATTAAGTTACTAATTACCAAGTATTATTAATTAAGAGTTACAACTTCAACCCTGTACGAATTATTAAATTATTAATATTCGTTTTATTTTCGTCAAAAGCATGTTTCTAAAAACACTGGTAAATCAAAAAACACGATAACTCTTGGTACTCGAAAAAATGCTGCATCATTGCATATCAACTGCCAACAAACAGAGAGTGGCTTAATCCCAATGTTAAGAGATACAAATTACACGCCCGTTCGTTATTCAACAGTCGGCATTTTCCTGCCCGAAACGTTATTGTCCGAGTCTGGTAACAATTTATAATAAAAACGTGACTCTATGTTTCAGAATCGAGTTTCTCATAATTCCGGCGATCGTGCTCTCGCTCCTGATAAATCACGAATTCACGGTACTGGAGATTCTCTGGACCTTCAGTATTTATCTCGAGTCCGTTGCGATTCTGCCCCAATTGTTTCTGGTATCGAAAACCGGCGAGGCGGAGAGTATCACGAGTCACTACCTGTTCGCTCTCGGCTCTTACCGGGGACTCTACCTGTTCAACTGGGTCTATCGTTACTACTCCGAAGATCACTATGACCTCATCGCCATCGTGGCCGGTCTCGTACAGACCGTCCTCTACTGCGACTTTTTCTACTTATACATCACCAAAGTACTCAGAGGCAACAAGCTGCAGTTACCCGCTTAGCCAGTTTATTCGTCGTGCACCATGCGAGCTGAACGAGAGGAGAAAATGAAAGCGTAAATAAACAAAGGCGCGAAGGAGAAGAATGCAATTTTGAGGAAAAAGAAAAAAAAGGAAAAAAAAGAAAATCGGAAAGAGAAAAAAAGAAAGATCTGAAGAGCATAATACCGAAAAGAAAATGAGAGAAAATCGTTCCCGGTCGATCCGTTTCGTTGTTCGTTTAATTTTTTAGCGCCGCGCAACCGAGGTACGGATAAAGGAAACGGTCGAAGGACAACGAGAGAGAGAAGCGCGAAGGTACGAAAGTGTAACGATGCGAGAACGTAAGAATGCCGGATGAATATTGTGAAGTTTATAAAGATAACAAAAAAAAGAACATTGGGCGCAACCGAGCGAGCGGTGACCGTCGCGACGAGTATTCCGAGCGTGAGACAGAGGGGAGGGGGGCAATAAAATCGAAAATAATGCAGACGCGCACAAGAAGACCGCATCCCCTCCCGGAAGATACTTTTCGATCTGTATCGCATTCTACCTTCCTTACCTCCCATTTCACTCGTTCGTTTCTCAGTCCTCCTCCTCCTCCTCCCTTCTCCTCCTGATTATTTAGTTTTTGATCGTAAAGCTCCACGACTGCGATCCTCGTCACGTACTTCCGGAACGCGCTCTCGTCGTCCTGTTCGAACCTTTTTGTACATTTTCTTAGGGGAGATCACGTACGGCGATACGAAAAATGTTCTCATCATTAAAACGAGTTAAAAAATTAGATTGCTAACACGAATTCGTCGTTCAATTTGCGTTTGATTTATAAAATTCATAATCTACCGCGCAAAGCGTGGAATTTTTATTGGAAGAGGAATTTCGTGTTGAGGTCGAAATTGGAATTTTGAAAATTAGACAATTAGATTTTTTTTTTAAAGCCATGTTTTGGTGCTTTTTTTTGTATTTTTCGGACGATTATTGCCGTTTGTTTTCATGGAATGGATGGATTTTTCGGTTTCGCTGTACGTGACGAAGGGGAACGCATTTTGGAAGATTAAAAATATAAAAATAAACTAGCGTAAAACAAAGTGACGTGGACGAAAAGTCGCGAGTTTTAACAAACGAATCAGCGGGTCTTCGCAAACCGTACCTTCTCATTTGTGCCCTTAGAAACCGAGTAGAATTATTAATCTATTATATATTATATACTATACAGAATAATTGACGAGAAAAAAAAAACAAAAATCAACCAAGATTTTTTCCGGCCTCGTACATTTACCCTCCCCGACACACTCGCGTATGATCTAATGTTTAAGACTTTATTTGTATAATTGTCACTGATCATATGATCAGGTGTGTGACAACAGTAATGAATTGAAAAATGATTTTTTCTTGTTAAAACGTTCGACTTACTTAATACGTGTACAAATAATTTATCCGATTTTTTTTCTTTTTTGCATTTACGTTATACTTTTCGTAGCTCCAATGCGTTTTAAGGGGAAGAATTCCCCTTAAAGTGATCCACAAAAGTTAATTTGAAAAATATCACTGCCATTTTTTTTCATCTGCACATTAGAAAATTATATCACTACCGACATTCAATATTTCAAAATATAATTCAATTTTTTTTGTCAACTTTGAATTTGCGCTTTATACCGAAGAAGCTACTTCCAAGAGACTATTGTGGCAGAATTCTTAAATGATAATCTTTTTTTAAACTTCCGTTTATTAAAAATATGATTTTTAGATTAATTACAAATTTCAATATTCATCTGCTCCTACAAAAAAAAAGTTCGATGTGGAATTTGCGTTCCATAACGACTTCGAACTAAGGATATCGCGTCGGGTTTTCAATTTCATATAATTTTTTTTCTCAATTTTGGGATATCTAGTTCTGTTGAAACTTTTTCTTCCACTTGGTTTATTCATAGTGATATTTGGATGACCGAGTAAAGATTTTTTTAAATGGACAATTTTTTAAATTTTCGCTGCGAAGTTTCGATCTAAGATATGATTATTTTTGCGAAAGTAGATTTATTTACGTTGTACTAAGCACTCAGTCCCGCTGAACCACTGCTGGTACCTTGGTCAGTCCCCCATCGCCCAGCAACACCTCGTGGGCTTTTGCCAGTTGCACAGGGTATCTGGGTTAGTCCCCCGTGAGACCAGATTAAACTATTACTGTGCACTATAAAAAAAAAACAACAAATGATGTCTCATTAATTACGTCTTTCGGGCAGTTTCGGTAAATATTCATATAAATTCTATATTGTATCCTATTCTACAGTTCTTTACAAATATTACATTTTTTTATTCCACTTTATTTTTAAAGAACGTGTCATTATTTTTTTCGAAGTTTTCAAGCACAACGTGCCGCGACGTACTTCGGCAGATCAGTAACGTGAACAGCTTCGGCTATCGTGGTCAATTGGCTCGTGACGCTGACGATTCCGTTCTGCAAACTGGCGTCGTCGACGGTGACGGTAAGAGGGACGTGAAACGCTTCGATTCCGTGTTTGCTGCGCGTAAGCACGGTCTCGAGACCCTTCGACTTCAATAAATTATTCAGGTAGAGGATCAAACGCGACTTCTGTTGGGATATCTCGTCCGCCTGGTCCTCGGTGTGCTCCAAGTAAAAGCCAACTTTGTAGGGTGAAAGTTTCGGGTGGAGTTTCAGCTCGGCCGTGTCGCCGGACACTTCGAAACCGTCGCAGAGCATCGTGAGGCATCCCCAGTCCAGAGACGCGATGTGCTCGATCATGTGGACGTTTGCATTTTTCTCCTTCTGATCGCCGACCATCTGCAAATCAAAGTAATCATTTACTTACGATTGAAAATTGCGATTTTAATCGTGGCAATTGAAAAGTAATTTTTGGAGATATCGAGCGAAACAATCGCCACGCAATTCTGCAAGATTTCGACCGAGATCGTCGGCTGAAAGCAGGAACTTTTAATTTAATTATCTCCATCAAAATAGCCTCAAATCGAACAACACGAGGATGTTTTGTATTTAGCCGTTAATCATATCTTTATGAATACCTAAACAACAATTAATCTTACAATAATCTCGACTAAAAATGCCTCCTTCAGAGGATGCGAAATATTGTGGCCGGTTATAAAAAGTGTAATCTACTTTTTCATGATTGATGGCATGTAGTACGGTTCTCATATTTTTCCCGAAAAATGAACCGTCTTAGAGAATTTTGGATCGCTGTTTTTGTTATCGACCGGGGAGTTGCACGTCCCCTTAGGGGGAAGTGAAATATCGCGGTCGGTAATGAAAACTATAATGAACTTTCTCACAGATTCTCGTTCGTACGCTCAAAAGAAAAGTCTCGTCGGAAACGAATGTCATTTCGGCTTCCGATGAGATTTTTTTTTACCGTACTTTTCCACAATCCGTGAGAAAAGTTGATTACAGTTTTATTACCGACCGCAGTACTGCACATGCTCTTAAGGCGATGTTAAACAGACTCAGTCGGTAACTAATCAGTTTCCTTATTTTTCTCTGGAACTGTTAAACTTGCGAACAAAAGGCAATTAGATTTTCATGGATCTGTATATCGTCTAAGAAAACCGAATTTGCTTTCCGTCGAAATATCAACCGTCGTGAGGAAAATAGGAATAACGTTTTGTTACCGACAGAGCGCAGGGCGCGTGAACGGAACAAAGTTTTGCAGGGTCTTAAATCTCAGAGTTCTAGCAAACAATCATTTACACCATCAAAGAGTGCATAAAATATCATCCAAAAATCATCAATCAAACAAACTTAAACAATCCATCAAAATACATTTTAAAAAACCAAAGACCTCCTCATAATCGTCACGCCTTCATAAACTGGAAAACTTTCCACCAATACTGCGGAAACTGCCAAAACTGGTACCTGCGGATATATCTTCCTGGTGTCCTGCTGATAAACGATAGTCTCGAGTACAATATTGCCAAAGTCAAATTCCGCAGTGATATCGATTGTCTCGCGATTCCTGCTGATCTTCTTCGCCTCTGTCAGAGCGTATCTCGCGGGATGCCTCGAGAATTTTCTCCACCAAACTTTGCGCTCTCTCTGCTTTCTGTGATACATTGTTTTGGCATTTTCCTCGTCCGCGAGGATGCAAACCTTTCCGACTCTATGATAGACGGCTTTGCTGTCAGCGTGACAAAGATTTTGATTCCATACAGTTTTGGAATCCTCGATTACCGCGAGGCCTACGGGTCTCCTATCGGTGGAGGAGTCGCCGAGGCTCGGCAAAGTTTCGGACAGCGTGTCCGAAGTCGTCAGAAACACGTTGTAAGGAGGCATCGTGATGCAGTGAGCGAACCACAGGGACTCCATGTTTCTGCGCAGCAATCTTCCCTGTGGCCCGTAGACAAATCCGCGTTCGCCGAAGCTCAGAAAATTTGGCCCCAGCATCTTCAGGATTTTTTCCAAGCCGTGAAAATTCATTTTGTTGTCCTCGCCTCGCTCAATGGAGCGACGAAATATTCCTCCTCCAGCAGCGCTGCGTTCCGCAGTATCTTTTCCCTGCAATCGCCCTCCGTCACGGCGTCGCTGCGCAGCTTCAGCTTCTGGTTTTCGAGCACGCTGTACAGCGGCTCGACGCTCTCGTCCACGGCGAAGCTGCGCAAACGTTCGGCGAAGCGCACGGCTGATTCCAATCTCTTTATTCCTGTCTCGTTGCCGAAATTCACGAGTGACAATTTTTCCAATTTCGTTATCGTCTCTTCGGTTATCTTTATCCTCCGTTCGGAATCGGTTTTAGAAATCTCGGGGAGAATTTTGGTACTGTGGTTTCTGGGCTGGTTCAGCGGCGGGTATCTTCGTCGGGTCGTCGATCGTGCCAAAAAAGTTCTCGATAATCGCACGAGATCCATCGATAAAGTGTAACTTTCGAAATATGCGAATCTCTTTTACCGATGGAAATATTCGCAAACACGCGCGATCGTAGGTTAGGCGAGAGATAACAATATTTTTGTTATTATGATTATGATCGTATATCGAGAGGCGCGAGTGGCCACGTGTTTTAAGTTCAGCTTTTAGATTACCGTCGCTTTTGGAAACTTGTCCAAATGACCCAGCTTGTCGCCGGGACGGATTGGACTAAAAAGTCGTGTACGAACTACCCAGGCAGCACAAAAAAAATTACTTATCAGAAAGTTATCTGAATGGGTTACATATTAGCCAGTTTCCACCGTGAGTGAGACCGGACTGAAACGAGTCCGGTCTCACTCATTAATTTTTTTTGCTACCTGGGTATTGTTACTTTTGATGGCGCTTGTCTATCTGGGCTGAGGAAGTTGAAGCAACGACGGAAACTACATGAAAAGTTTACGTGGCGAGGCTGTACACACAAGGACTATACAGAAAATGCATCTTTCTTCAGGGACTGAAGTAAGCCAATCACATAACTTCAAGCTTATCGCTGGAATAAGCTACATTTGTATTCCTACTTTTCGGTATATACGATTGTTAATGCGTACAGTTCCGTACATTGTAGATTTTTAGTGTTGCATTGTGGTCATATCAACTTTTTCGGTTTTTATTTGATATACTGCTCACACTCCAAGCTACTAGAAATTCGTCACTAGTTCGTGGCACCGGTGGAAAAAAAACTCTATAAGTAATCGACGTACCAACATTCAACTTGCCAGAGTTCCTAGTTAACCTTTAGTAAAGTTACTTCGCCGGTCAAATAGTGTGGTAATTCTTTGCAATCACTTTGATTGGGCCAACCGTACCAATAGAATGCGATCCAATGGGAGGCATGTAGTGCTCACATGCACTGAAATTTTTCTTCCAATGCGGCACTGAGGCGCGTTCAAAAGCTGGGTAAGATAGAACATTGGCACAACTCGATTAACTCGCGAATCACTCGGTAGCCAAAAATTGAATGAGCCTCAAACGCCGCAGATCAGTTTAATTGACCCTGCAACATACAGAGCAAGCAATTGTCCATTTTCGTAGTAGTTATGGAGCCTTCGTGTGCACCGGATCTCCCAGACACCCACCAAAAGAACGTAACGGCTGAAAACGTAGGGTACACGGAGAAGGATTTTTTGATTGATTTCAGTTACAAGTGGGAGATACCGAACCTTTGTAGTGTAAATTCAAGGACACTAAAATCGCCCGTATTCTCACCCGGCGTCAACAATAGACTGAAATGGTCTCTGATACTGTATCCTTTTGGCACAGGATGGTGTGGACGGAATGCCTATATATCAGGAAACGAGTACCTGTCGCTTTATCTGTGCTTTGAGCCCTGCAAGGAACTTGAAGTTACGGCAACATTCCAATTGACCTATCTTAAACGTGCAGAAACAAAACGTACTATAGAGATGAACAAACCTTGGACGTTTAAGCATGGGACAATGCTGGCGACTTATGGATACGACAAATTTGTCAGTCGACATGATATAGGTATAGGTAAGCATTCCCTGATTGTAGCAGAAATAACCGCGCCCCCCACAATACTCTGTGAGATCAAGGTCCATGCTATTGGCGATAGCATCTTAGACAAGAATGAAGGGATTCCTTTAAAAATTCCAAACGCCCAACTGCTCTACAAAACGGAAACTTTGTTCGCAGAGGCAAAATATACAGACTTCACAATCGTCGTTGATGCGCACGAATTCCCTGTGCACAGAGCGATCCTGTCGGCGCAGAGTTCTGTCTTTGCGGCAATGTTTGAGCACGATATGGAAGTAAAAAGCAAAAGTCAAATTCATATAATCGACATAGGTGATGAGGTGCTGCAAGAGATGTTGCTGTTTCTCTACACCGGGGAGGCAACGAATATACAAAAAATCGCAGCTGGTCTATTAGTTGCCGCTGACAAGTATGCGCTTGAGAAACTGAAAAACATGTGCGAAGAGGCATTGTGCACCAGTCTCACGATAGAGCATGCGGCAGATACTTTGAAGTTGGCTGATCTGCACAGTGCTGATCACTTAAAGCCACAAGTGATAAGTTTCATCTGCTTTCATGCGGCTGATGTGGTGACCACAGAGGGATTCAAATTAATGGTTCTGTCGCATCCCAGCTTGATTGCCGAGGCTTTTTGTGAAATGGCTCTAAGAAAAAATGCCGACACGCAGGAAGTGTCTGAAACTGATGCAGCAGCTTCCAAGGTGAATGCTTCTGTGACGAATACACTTTGAATGGATACATCTAGACCAGGTAATAATAACACCCTGCTTCAAAATTAGAATAATTTTTCATCGAATTCATATAGCATTTTAACATTAATTATTTCCATTTGCAGTCTCGTTAAACCCATAGGGGTTTCTCTCCGACAATCTTGAAAATTGTTGGCAACTGCTACTGTCGAAACTTGGTGGATTGAGAAATGGATGTGTCGATATCTCAAACGTATCATTTTATCTTGCTCTGCAAGGTGCTGAAATAGGGAAGCTCTTCATTTTGTTCTGATATGGATAAGAAAAGGTCAGAGACATTTACAATTCAATTTCCGAATGTATATCCAAGCTTGTTAAGACATTTGTGTTTGAGGTTTCTCAGTTTTGTAGCGTAACTATTTTTTAAATGACCCTTAGCCTCGTGATATGTACCGAAGCCATTTTCATCGAATGTGTTAGACAAAGGCAAGACGATACATCTAATCAAGAAGATAAAATTGAGAACTCTCCTTTCATGGTGATGTAGAATTATTTCCGTTTCAAAGACAATGAGTTTAATATGTTTCCAAGCTCGTTAAGACATTCGTGTGCGTGGTTCCTCAGTTTTGGACCTTTGTATAGTTGAACTATTTTTAAATATTTAGTTAATATAAGTTTTAAGCGACACTCAGCTTCGTAAGATGCGTCTCAGCCGTTTTCATCCACGGTGTCAGGTAAAGACATGACGATACATTTAAAATTGGATTGGATTGGATTACGTGGGTACCGTTAATATACGTAAAAGTTGATAGAATTGTTTCGTCGCTATTTTATAGCAATTTAGAATTATTTCCGTCTCAAAGACACTAAGTCTAATATTACAACGAAAATAATGATCACCGACCAGGTACAATCGGCGCAAAGTCCTATGGGTTTTGCGCAAAAAATGTTGACAATAACTGCCAACGATTACTAGGATAATTTTTTTATTCGCGCGTTATCACACAGTATCAAATGCCATATAGTATTACTAATAAGAATGTTTATAATAATGAAACAATGATTAAATGCCCGATTTTCACTTTTTTGCCGCACTTAAAAAAAATAACATTGAATACTATAATGACATAATATATTATATTTATTGTATAATATATAAAAGGTATAGACCGACAGCGGTGGATGCGCGGTTGGCGCACGGCTTTGGTGGTCCCCCAAGTCAAGCTGATTCGTTCGCTGTCAGTACTTGGATGGGTGACCGCTTAGCCGTGCGCTAGCTGGC
>JAPYZD010001146.1:0-27357 GCA_030522725.1 Ichneumoninae sp. B BG-2022a | reverse complement strand
AAAAAAAATAATTAAATAAAAATAAATAATTAAATAAAAAAAAATAATTAAATAAAAATAAATAATTAAATAAAAAAAAATAATTAAATAAAAAAAAATAAATAAAAAAAATAAAAAATTGTTTTAAATTTAAAAAAATTATACTTGAATAAAATTAAAATGTAAGATAAATTAAAAAATAATTTATAAAAGTTATAGATTATAATATAAATTCAAAAAATAATTAAACTATAACATAATTAAAAGTTCAATTTTTTTTTTTAAATTATTTCAATTTTTTTTTTTTAAATTATTCTAACTTTTTTTATTTTAAATTATTTGAATTTTTTTTTTTAAAGAAATTAAGATCTTACCTTGATCGCATTATTAGCTGCAGAAAAAATTTTTGATGGTGGTAATGCAGAAAGAATAAAAAGCAATAATATAATATCAGCATTTTGACAAATATCAGAAGGTAAAATTTCCTAAATTTTTGAAATAAAAAAAAACCTTACATTACAAACATCCCATATTATTGTTTTAATTAAATTACCACCATTCCATAATTCCTACATATATTATTATTAATATACTTACTAAATTATTATTTTTTTTTTGTCTATTTGGACCCGTTCTTAATTCTAAAGGTTGTATTTGATTTTCTTTAATAAGTTTCCATCTTTGATTTAATAACTCTATTGCGTTAGAAGAACAATCGATTCCAATAGCATTTATAAAAGGATTTTCTAAAGTAGAATCAAATTTGAAAAAAATCTTACTATGTAATATTGGAATTAATGCATTTCCAACACCACAACCAATTTCAATTAATAATTTTTCTTCATTATTTAAATAACATTCCAAATTTAATTCTTCAAATTCATTATTTAACCACATTCTATCTTTAAAAAAATTTGTTTTATTTCTCTAGAAAAATAAAAAAAAAAAAAAAAGTTACTTTGTAAAAGCGGTCCCAATTTTTTATTAAATCAGTTTCATATTTTTCTAAAAAAAATTTATTTTTTTAAAAAAATTTACTTTTCCAGAAATTTGATACTTCAATATCATTATTAAATAAATAATGTGCTTTTTGTATTAATTCAGGTTGAACCGTGAATTGAGAAACTGTATATATTTTTTCTTTTAATTTTTTTACCTAATTCAGTATCATAAAAACTTTCTCTAAATTTCGCTTGATCATTTATTGCTTGAGCAATATTATTACAAAATTGATCTGTCATTTAAGGATCACCAGTATTTATTTCAATTTAAGGATTATAGGACAATGATCAGAACCAAAATAATTATCATTTATTTCACTTTTTTTTTTTCCTAATATTTCTGATGATTTTATTTTATTAATCAAACAAGATTCAACTAACTGAAAAAAAAAAAAATTAAAAAAAAAAAAAAACATACTGCCTTGTCAACTCTCATTCCTAGATTTGTATGACCTAAGAAAAACAATTTAAAAAAAAAAAAAAAAAAATACATACCGTGCCATGTAAAAGTAGGTGGTATAGCAGGATTAAAATATTTAAAAGTATCAATCTGAATAAAATAATTTAATAATTTTTTGTTACTAAATTTCCCGCAGCTATTATTTCATTAAATCGAAGTCTTTCAAGATTTGTACAACCGGGCATTCCAATATGATCCTTTAATAAGATTAAAATAAAAATAAATTACCCTTGCTAAGAAAGTATACTTATGTTTTCTTACATCCATATTTCTATAAAAAAAATTTATAAAAATATTTAAAAAAATTACCTCATAAGAATTGGATTTGTTAAATCTGAATCATTTAATGCACTATTAAATTTTAAAAAAAAAATGTAAATTACCAATTCATATCACCTATCCAAATTAAAGGCTTATTTGGTCTTTTATTCATTGATTTTAAAATACTTGGTGTAGATGGTTCTTTACAAATATTTGAAGCAGTTATTTCGGTATTATTTAATTTCTTATTTCCCGACATAAAATTTATTAACATTGAATCCCAAATTTCTCTACGATAATATTGACGTTCTTCTGAACCACGATTCACAGAATATCTTAAAACATTTTTTAAAAAAAAATAAGAAAATTCTCAAATTACAAAAAAAAAAATAATTTCATTGAATTAGAAGATTATGACAATAAGAACTACAAAAAAAAATTTTTAAAAAAAAAATTTTTTTATAAAATAAATTTTTACTTACGTTGTTAGTAATAAAAACTCTTCAAATTCTATTAGTACAATTCGACCCTCCTTATAAAAAAAAAAATCTTAAAATAAAAATTATACCTTGTGATGACAATGAGGATTAATATTAAAATCTAAATTAAATCTTATTGTAGAAATCTAATTAAAAAAATATACATAATTAGAATAATAATACCTCAAGATTTTTTTTTATAAGTATTAATTGTCCTGAATATCTATTACGAGATAGTGTCCAATATGCATCATATTCAAAAAATGGAGGATCAGATAAAGCATTATTAATTTCTTCAATTTTAAAATTACTTTTATAAGATGTTGGTATTGAATGATCTTGTATATTTCGATCTATTTAATTTCAAAAAAAAAAAAATTTTAAATTACCTTTTAAAAATAAACATTGTTGTCTTACTTCTTGTAAACAAATTATATCCTATTAATAAATTGATTATTGAATCAATTACAGGTAAAGATATTTCTGTTAGATATGTACCAAATTTATTCCAGTCTCCTTTAATTATACGTGAAGTTAAAGAATTACAATTCCAACTTAAAATTGATAATGGATTTTTGTTCATTTAAAAAGAAAAAAATTTATCATATAGTTTATGGTGAACCTGTCGATTCAAAAACAATTGTATAATATTCTACAAATATTATTTCAGGTTTCATTACTATAATATTTTGTACGCAGTTTGTAATTATGACGTATTTTCTCATTTAGTATATTTATTAAATATAATATCTTTTGTGTATTTTCTAATAATATATTTAACATATCATTTACAATTGTGTCCGTATATCTTTTTTTAATTAAGTTATTTCTCATTAAATAAATTTCACGTCGTTCTTTATATTTATTATTTATTTGTAAAATATATACAATGCATAATATTTGTTGAATATTTTCTTAGACAATATTTTTTATGTCTTATTTTTATTTTTGCCGGTAATCAGTATTTATTTATTATTTATTCATTTTTTTTTTTTATGATGGAATCGATTGATAATTCAAAGGATGCATCAGTGAATCAAATGAAAAGTAAAGACAATTTGGATTATCGCATGAAAGCATCTGCAATTAAAATAAACCAATATTTCATTAATTTATATCATAAATTTGCATCATTTTTTACAACAGCTGCAGAAACATGTTCAAAGAATGGAATGTGCCGTATAGCAACTGAATTCCGCGACAAATATTTAAGGACTCAAATTTTGCCTTTTTACGTTAGATCATAGTTTTTTTTTTAGACGACATCAAAAAACATCACTTAATTTAATTGCGACAAAACAGAAAATGGGACAGAATAATCCCATGAATGCACAGACATCTGCAGGTAGCAATTTGATAGCTTAAATTGCTTTCTTGACTATTAATCAAGATGGCCGCTATCGCGATGTCTGTAATGCCTCAAGCTCAAAAAGAAGAGCTTTTGTGTACTTATGCTGCTTTAATTTTGCATGACGAGAAGGTGGACATTAATGCCGATAACATATCGAAGTTAATCAAAGCTAGTGGTGCTACCGTCGAGCCATATATGCCAGTCCTGTTCGCGCGTGCTCTTTCCGATGTCAATCTGAGGTATGACATGATAGACAAATTTTGTTTGAATATGTGATGATTTTCAATTTCTCAGAGATTTACTCTCATCCGCTGGAACTGTTGGTGCCGCTCCAGCTGTAGGAGGAGGTGCAACGACAGCCGGTGGTGCTGCTGCTGCAGAAGCTGCTCCCGTTGCAGAGGAAAAAGAAGAGGAACCAGAAGAGGAAGACGATATGGGTTTTTCACTATTTGATTAGGCACTATTTTGTGCAAGCACATCAAAACTTTTTATCAACTTAGTCATTACTGACCGCAAATGTGCATTTGTAGAATATCTATCAGTGGCATTAAGAATGGTGCTCCTTTTTTTTAAGCTTAATCTAGATAGTTTCTTTTGCGTTACTAATGGCCACCTAGATTTTATCAAGGCTTGCTTATAAGGCTGTGGCTAAAATATTTAGACCGATGCAAAGCCGCATAACAATAAACAGTAACAAAAAAAGCATAGAAATTTTCTACATATATTTCCCATTAGAGTAGAACTGTACCGAACAAAATCACTAAATTCTAAAATTTTTCATATCTAATCTGTTCTACTCTAAATTATCTTTCTGACGGCAGACAATATGACCTAGAAAATTAAACTTACTCTCTGCCGTCATTTTCTCCGAGTCGTCCTGTAGTAACAGGTTTTTTAAATCATTGTGTGAAGAAAATACTTTGCTGCTTCGTATGTTCCTACAGATACAAACTCATGAGATTGTCTCGACTATTTAGTACTAAGATTTGCACATAAATGCTTTCTTACCCCAACATACGGCTGCTGATGGAAAACTGATACAAAATCTTACTCCCGACCCCTGAAAGTTAGATAGTTATAACAATAGCTGTGTGCGCACGCGGCACGTAGTGCATATAGCTGTGCGTATGCGCAAAGGCATAACTCGGTGTGAAATAAGTGTACCGATCGCAAGCATCATGAAACATCGATAATCTAAAAGACTAATCATTATTTTGGACATAATCATTCATTAGAGACAGATTATTATCACAAAACAAGCTTGTACAACCCCGCCTTTCGAGCGAACAAAATTGAAAAAATTTCCCATACCTTCCAGAAACCTCTGAACCCTTCCTTCTTGAATATGAGTTTGCTTGTCGAAAAGAAGTTCTGCACGCGGTGCAATCAAGCTTTTAAGCATAACATACAGGATATTTAGGCGAAGCAACACCTGGATTTCCTTCCCTGTGCCGAGCCCAAACATCTTGTGTTTGTAGTCGTGTTTTTACAACGTCCATAGGATTTGTTACGACCCCAGCAACACCACCTGCGATGCCGGCGGTGATAAAATGCGCTGCAAGGTGGCCGCCCACGCCACCAGGAATCGGAAAGCCGCCTTCGCTCACGTTTACTTGAGACTTATTCACAGTGCGCATATCTAGCCCGAAAAATCTTTTCAATGCCTCATTGGTTGCAACTAGAACAGCGCCATGAGGCAAATTCATCGCTACAGTTGTAAAAGCACTTCGATAAAAAGCTATAGTGCCTTCCTGATGAAATGCGGTACGCATACAGTCTAATGCTCCCGTATAACATCCTAATTGAAGACGTTGCTTTACCACATCCGATGGCGTGAGTATGAGATCGTGGCACAAGGAGGACATTCCACCGCAGAATGCGGCGGTCATGAAGGTGTCAGTGGACAAATTGGCTTTGCACAACTCGAACACGCTGAATAATGCTGCATGAGCGGGAATAGATGCAAGGCATATTGTTGAGACGCCCCGAAAGAAACCTCGAAATCCAGCTGTTCTATATACATCCCTGATGGCAGCATGGAAGTTTAACCCCGCACCGGCTTGAACTCGTGTCTTGAGCGTATCCATAGGGTGAATTACGCAATGTTCAACTATCCCTGCGCAGCTCCCTGCGCATGCATGTTGCCAGAAAGGCACATCATGTTTCCATGATTCCCACTCAAGATTGTCCTCGACGGCAGAGACTTTTTTATTAGTAACTGCTACTCCCAATTCACGTTTTATGTCTGGCTGAAGAAAGTCGCTTCTGTGAGATTCTGAATTTGGTGATACATCATTGTGTAAGGTTCCATTTATTATACTAAACTGATAATCAGCAGCGGGTATCAGTGAACATCTCAATGGCGGTGTGTTATCTGAGGCGGCAACGGGGAAAAATAATGTTATTAAGGACTTCGAGAATATCGGAATAACATTGTCCAAAATAAAAGTGCGGAATGTTTTTAAATTATTGAATTCTTTGAGAGGCTGACACGGAGGATGTACTGGCGCATCTGATCTTTGTGATTCATCATTATTTGCGAAAGACAATTCATCAGATTGCGTATTCTCGAATCTTTTTCGAGGCATCATGTAATGACGATCATTCGCCGGACCTCCAAACGGCAAAATAGCTTTACAGATCGCCAACCGTAAAAAAGAAGGGGAAAGGCCTTATATAACGCTGTTTGGGAAAGACTAATTCTAACTGCTGAGCCTGTTATCATAGGACCGGCTTTTCTCAACATGAACAGCGACACGGAAGAGAAAGCAACAGCGTCTCCCAAAAAAGTCGTCCAACATGAGGATGAAAGTAATTTATCGAATTGGTATAATTTTTTTCTTTAGGCAAAGCGTCAATGTCATTTACTGAGGTTAAGTAAGCAAAATATTATTTTTTTTTTTTAATAATAATTTACATAATGTGAATTATTTTAAGTGTAAATAAAATTAGGATTGTTTCAAATATCTCATGTCTTAGAGCTGAAGTTGTTGTAAAGAGACTTGACCCTTCTCAAGAAGCTTTACAATCAGTGAGCTCTTGGGAAGAATTACAAATGTAAGAAATATTTATCAAATTATTTTAAAAAAAGACCCGGTGATTTACTAAAAGGTATATATGCAAAAGGTTTTGTTCGTCCTTCAAAAATACAAGAGTTAGCACTTCCTATAGTCTTACAAACTCAGTAAGGTTAAAAAAATTTTGATAATTTCTTTTAATAGAGAAAATCTCATTGCACAGGCACAAAATGGTAGTGGAAAAACAGCTACATTCGCTTTGGCTATGTTAATTAAAACGGATAGAAATATTAAAGATCCCCAAAGTTTATGTATATGTCATACACGAGAATTAGCACAACAAAATCTTGAGGTTATTAAAGAATTAGGTAAATAAAAAAAAAAAAAAAAATTTTATATTTTAGGAAAATATACAGAAATTACTACATGGTTAGCTGTACCACAAGCACCTCGTTGTAAGTGTTACAACTTCTTATATCAAAAACAGATGATTCAATCAAAGGAGCTCAAGTAATAGTTGGTACACCTGGAAAAGTTAGAGAGATGTTAATGAAAAAAATATTTCCTACAAATGTAAAGATAATTCTATTACTTTCATTTTGATTAGGCTTTTTGTCTCTTCATTTTAGATGAAGCAGATGTATTAATCGATTATGCTTCAAATATGTCTGCTCAAGTAAATGAAATACGAAAATCTTTTCCACAAAAAACTCAAGTTCTTTTATTCTCAGCAACATATCCTGATAGAGTGAAAAAATTTGCTAATGCACATGTCCCAAAAGCCAATAAAATTGAGGTTAGAAAATAGCACATGTGGGAAAAAAAGTTTAGGTTAAACAAGAAGAATTAACACTTTCAGCGGTATGCCAATGTTATATACCATGCAATGATGATAGTATGAAATTTATGATACTGTCGGATTTATATGGTTGTATGACTATCGGACAATCAGTAATTTTTGTGAATTCAAGAAAAATTGCGTTTGAACTTGCTCAAAAAATGAAACAAGAAGGGTAATAAAGATTTACCATCTATTGTTTTTTAGTCATGCAGTATCGTTAATATGTGGAACTCAAGCTACAGGGCCCGAGAAAATGGATCATGAGCAAAGAGAAAAAGTTATGAATGAATTCCGTAGTGGAGAAACTAAAGTATTAATTGCCACAGATTTACTTTCTCGTGGTATTGATGTCCCACAGGTTTGTTTTTTTTCTATTATATTCTAAGGTTACACTTGTTATAAATTACAATGTTCCACTTGATCGTGTCAATTACGGTCATCCTGATGTTGAGACTTATATTCATCGTGTTGGAAGAACGGGTCGTTTTGGTCTTAAAGGTCTTGCCATTTCATTAGTTGATTCTAATGAACAAATATTATTAAAAAAAATTGAACAATATTTCGCGTAAGTTTTTTTTATAAAATAATCTATAAAAAAAGGACTACAATAACTATACTTGATCCAAATCCTGAAAAGATTGAAGAAATGGTCAATCGTTTACGTGCCTGAAATCACCTTTTTTTTAAATTTTTTTTTTTTTTCTTATATCATTCAGAATTAACTTGTTTTTGTTCCATCTGAATATTTCTGATTGCTAAAAGTAATTCAAAATCAGATTTAGTAGCTTTATCCTTAATGTTTGAAATGATTGTTAAACACCCGCCTTTTCGTAAAACAATAGCATCTCCTCCTCCATTAGAAGATTTTTTTTTATTAACTTTAGAGAACTCTAATGTATTTTGAGCTATTCGTTTAGCAAATTGCATCGCCTGTCCCATGGGGGAGGAAATTATGTGAGAAGAATAGGAAAATTCTCCTGCTAAAGGATCATGCATATCCGATGAACGGCTTTCATTTTTATTAAATATTTTTTTTTCATTCAAACGCCGAATAGCTTCATTCTGGCTTTTGGTGGTGCATGAAGCTGATCTGAAAGTTGCTAAGCCTCGTTGCTTTGCACTACGCAATATGTTGTTGTTTTGTGATTTATCCGTTAACGCAGCTTTCACAGGAAAGGTAGCAATCTCTGCTATAACTTCCAGAAAATTTAAATCCTATGAAGTTATGTCAATGAAATTGTATACCTGTATTGGCTTTTTTGCAGCATCCTTGTGCACAAGGTTCATCAAGACAATAGTTAGAGTGCTGAAAGAAATTGGCGGCAATAAACATATCATTCAAAACACGTATAAACTCATACTGATTACACACCTATCATCTCCAACAAGCTGCGTAGTAGACTCATAACTTTTCTTTGCGGGCGGAATCAACCTCATTATTAGAGCTGTATGAGAGTGATGCTGTTCAAGATATAATTTAGATAAAAGATCTTCGCTTGAATTATATCGCCGCATCTGAAATTTGTTGCATGTACTGTCCTCATCTGTAAATTCTCGTTGCGTTGCACCTCGAGCAGTAAACATTCCAGAATCATTTAACAGAGAAGGAGAGTTAATTTCCGACAGTGACAAAGGCAAATTTTTTTCAAAATTTTCTGTCAACTGTGATGCGGGAGTCAAAGAATGCAAAAATGTAGATGATTTTTCCGGTGCATCATCCCATGACTTAGTTTTTGAGTTGTCAAGCATTGGTACCGGTATATCAATGCAATCCTCAAGTAAAGAATCTATATACGCTTCCGTCTCGAGATAATTGGTTGTATTCAAAAGATTGGGCGTCGAAATGCTACGCCTGACTTTACGCAAAACTTTGGTGGTAGAATCGGTGGTTGCTGCTGCTGGAGGTGCATGATTTGGCTCTAAAGTTTCTGAATGGATGATGGCAGCTTCTATAAACCATTCTAACATCTCAAATGATCCGTGATCCTCATTTTTATTATGCATGACTAACTCCGCATTTCGTTTATCTCTTGTGCGAAACAAATCTGACACAAGAACTGCAAAAGCTCCTTTCAATGATCCCGACGGCAGCATAAGAGTACTCTTTGAGGAAGATTTGTTTGGACGAATAGATTCTTCCATATCAAATTCAATTACCTATTGCCATCAAATATCATGACTAAACTCACACGTCTTGGGACATTTGTCCCCCACATTGTTAGAGGTAAATCTCCCACAGAAACCCCGACATATACAGCTGGAAAAATGCCACCATTTTTACACTCGAGAAATGCTTCGACTTGATGACTTAATAAATCAACAATCTGTAAAAATTAAGAATTTGTATATTCTATTTACCTGTTTTTGCTCAAAATCATCCAACAAAGATTCATCTAAAATTTTATTAGACATTTTTTTCGATGTTTGTGAAGACATTGTCGAAGTATCAGCTCCTGCTTCTACTTCTTCTTCTTCAGAGGGGCATTCGATTTCTGGCAATTCCCTCCATTTCGCAATCATCAATGAATGAGGTCGTTTTGCCGGATCGAATGCTGATGCATGATCCATAACGGAACGGCTAAGAAAATCATAATGTACAAAATCAAATTATTCAAGCCTACTTTTTTCACATACCAATAACCCTATCAAAAGGAACAATCACAGAATTTTGTCCTTTAATAATATTATTCTTAACAGTTTCAATAACATTACTATTATTATAGTTATCGATATTATTATTTTCATTGTTATCGTCATTAATGTTGTTATTATTAGTATTATCACTAAAATTTGGAAGTTGAGATAATTGAACCAGAGAATTCACGCGACCTGTAATTGCCATATTTTGGATACTTTCAGGAAAGTCTGCCGAGAACTTCTCGCCAATGATATGTGATACATTATAGATTTCTGCACTAGCTGAAAATTGTGATGAAGAATCTTTAATCTTCGTGACTTCTACATTCTCAATTTCAAGCGAGATTTTCCCATCGTTCTCAGTCACTCGACTTTTATACGGTGTTATTTTCAAAGACATCTTGCGGCTAAGACATCAATACTATTACGAAAACGAAACCTACTTAATAGGACCTTCTATATTCCAAATACGGCAAACATAAAATACATTTCTGCACAACATCATGCATGACGCATGCACGCGACAGAGGCTCTGAAGAAGATATTTAAATAAGTAGCTTACGGCATTCTCCAACATCAATTTGGTCTCATCGGTTTGGGCATTAGCGGCAAGGCTCTAAAGATACAAACTTATTTTTACAACACGAGTAAGGAAAAACGTTAAAGCACTTACAGAAGTTACTTCTTTGATTTTTGGGAAAGCAGCTTCAGCAGCAGCATGCTTTTTAGCAATATCTTTAAGGAATGACTGCGCTTGAATTTCAAGAATTTTTTGCATTTCCAGCTCAGAGTCTACCTAATTAATGCTTTAGAACCAAAATTAATATGTAATTATATGACCTGAACAGACCTGTAAAATTTCTCTTGTCTTAGCGGCGGTTAGGCGCCTTAATTCATCGGCTTCTTTCCTTATGGAAGTCAGTTCGGATTCCATTGATTTTAAGTCCAGCGAAAGCGATTCTTCGTCATCTTTCAGGCTCAAGAGTGAGCGAGATAAAGCATCTTCTTCCCAATCCAATTGCTTTGCCGCAGCTGCGGTATGCGTTATGCATTCCTAGGAGTGGATGATAGAAACTAACGAGACATAGAATGGTGTATTCAGTAATACAACGCCGCACTCAGGTCATACAACGTTGCATGCAAAATGGCAAAACGTATTCTTACATGCAATTCTGCTCCTTTCTGCTCAATCTGAAGAAGTAAATTTTTAATGATCTCTCCTGCATCTTCTATTTCTCGCTGAGTTTGAGCTTTCAATGGAACAATTCCACTGTCTCCCCGATTTTCCAATTTATTAGGAAGCTTCCGACTTCGTGTTAATCTAGAGTTAACTTTACATGAGGGTTCCGAGTCCGGATTTTCTTTGGTTGTATGCGGTTGCTTACGACCGGCAATTGAACTTACAACCTTTGCTTTGAGTTTTGGTGGCACTTGTTTTCCTGACAGTTTTGCTGAAGCAGCACGAAGGTTTCCTCGTGGCTGCGCCAGATCTGAGTGTAAATCCGCACTTCCTGATCTTTTGAGCGTCGGTGGTCCAGGCGCTCTAGATGTTGGAGGCTGTTTAGCACGCCCCTTTGATGTCGCTAATTGCACCGCACTTTTTTTCTCATATGCCGCACATACAACAATGTTATTTTCATCAGGACTCAGAATTTGTACGCATGGTTTTTTGTTTTCTGAATTTGTGCTGGATGTTTCTATCAGACACTGCCGCTTTAGACGGCCTTTAAATAAAGAGGGCAATTTCGATGTCATTTTGGTGCCTATTGCAATTTGCGCTGTATTGGTTTGCATACTCGTAATTATAAAAATGGGCACGAATGTGGCGGAAAATTCCTTATGTGGCTGTCTTAAGCGCACTATCAGACTTCTTAAGGACTTAAAGTATTGCACAGATGCTCAAAGAAATTGTTGCAGAAAATCCTAGTGCGACTTTTCAGCCAACCTGCTCAGGCGAAGTTTCCGCTGCAGGGCGCAAACTTATGACAACTTTTAGCAATTTAATGTATAGAGACGTTTTAGAAGATAAAATTACCTCTTCTGAGGCAATAAGAATTGATTTGACTCCAGGTCACGCACACCACCAGGCCAAAGAATTTTTGATGGCTGTTGACTATTCCGCACATGCACTACAAATTGGTATGTGTTCTCGAAAGTACCGACAATATTTTACTCGTAATTATCGCACACTGATGCCATCGGATCGTCGGCTATACAGGCTCGATGTTCTAGAGGCAGCACAAGACGGTCATGATGCTTTGTGGGTGAATGGTCAGAAATTTCTACTTGGACCCTCAGTGCTGGAGGTCAAGGCAGGCTTTCGGAGGTGCTGGCAACAGCTACTTGAAAGTTTGCGTCTGCTTGAAATAGAGATCGACAATAGTGGCAACGAGAGAACAGATTGCAAAAATTGTTCTGCTGCAGTAACATCGAATAAAAGCAGTAAAATAACAATGTGGTGCCGATACTGTGAAGTAGAATGGCTCCAAAAACTTGGTCTTCCTCTCCTACAATTTGATATAGCCTGGACTAGTTTTGAAAGAAAATACATTAACGAGTTGATCGACATTGAACGCGAATCTCGGCGACTGATCACTTCATGTATTGAAATTGATGACGAGCTTTGTTTGTACGAGTCTTTGCATCATGACATACTGGCTCAAAACGAGAAGGTTAACCAAACTGCTGCTTCTGCTCGATTTTTCGCTCACGTAGCAGCGGATGCTGTTCAGTCAAAAATTGCAGATTGTAATCAGAGGCTTATAGGAACAATTGCTGAGTTGAATGCTGCAGCTAATTCACGGAGAAAAGGTCGGAAGGATTTTGAATACGGTCTTTTCCGGTCTGCTTTCTGCATCACAGCCAGAGCCACTACTATGCTCGCTTGTAACACTCGAAACAATCGAGGCTGCTTCGCAGTGGCGAGAGGTGATATGTCATGGGCATCACAACTCGATATTGACGATGTTAAAAAAGTGACCCCTTTAGCGTTACCATTAATTGACGCTTTTCTGATGTTTAGGGCTTACTTTAGACAAGTGGGACAGTGTCCAGAAAGAGTGGATCCACATTTGTCCCAAAATGCCGCTCTTGTTGATAATCTTTGTCAATTGGAAGCAAGTTGGGATCAAGCCATGCCACACCTTGCCTCCCAAGAGAATGTCGAACTTCTGATTCAATACCTCCGTTTCATCAGAGAAGCTGCGCAGATGACACCAACAGGTTCTTCAGAAGGGTTTGAAGATTTAGTAGGAGCTTGCGATGTCTCAGCTATTTTTGCCTTACCGCGCCTTCTCATATTACACTATTTGAGTTCACCAATGAAAGCTTCACCGAGCGAAAGGCTGATGCGTATGCTACTACCACAAGAATTCGGCATTAAATACTCGCAAGACGATGTACCTGAGTATAATCAGGATATCAATCAATTTGATGTTAGAAGTCGACTGAGTGGTAGAAGGTTCTTCAAACTCCAAATTGACCTCTTTAACAGCCGAGCTTTGCCTAAAACATTTCAGAAAGCAGCTTCCCTTGCGGCTCAATTAAGTAAAGCTATCAAAGAAACGGGTGGTTCTATAGCGGCATACAGTGGCGAATGGACGCGTATTTTAAATTATTGCATCCATGGGACACCATATGATGGCGCTTTTGAGGCAACATGTAAAGCATTTTTAATGTCTATAGAGGAACTATCTATCCTTGTGCAAAGAGCCAGTCCTTCTGACTGGAATGCTTTTCTGCAAGTTGTCGTAACGTGCCTGCAAGGGCCGCGTGTCACTCAATGCACAACGATTGATGCTAGCATGAAATTGCAGATTTCCCCTACTGAGCACCACCGTCTGATTGAATCCTGTCCTGCGGGTACGTAGCAAATTCATCATCATGCCTCGGTAATCGCGAGCACATGCCACCTTCCGGCGGCGATATCGATAACCTGATTCGCAAAATATTTTATCATACGCGCTAAAGAAGGCAATTGCTCACCTTTTTATCTAAAAAAGCGCCGGTCGACAATAGCTTTGGAAAACTCTCTGACATCTTGTGAGCGTCTCTACCGAGACAATTTGATTGATGCCGTCCCCATGACAAGACTCGGCCATTCCCTAAAATCTTAAGCTAGCAACCACTTGTCTCTTACTAGTTAATGCATATACAAAATAGTTGTCCGATCCTCCCGTGACCGCTTTTATTATAGGGTCTGTCTGAGGTACAAAATCATTTAAACTTTTTTAGTGTTTTTAGAGACATTAATACAATTAATCAGAATAGATAAACTATTTTTCGCAGGCCACATCTATCTATCTTAGGTTTACATGTTCTGAACTTACTGCAAGATAAGCGGCAACTGAATCAGGCATTGCTACACGTCGTGGAGTTAGCCATATTCCCGACCCAAACATTTCAACAGCGCCGCAAGCAAATACCAAAACGGAGTTTTTCTCACCACACGTCATGTGTACAAGCTGTGGAGATTTGCTCAGAACCTTTTCTTTTCATTACCTTTTTGTCAGCTTCTGATGTAGTGAGTAAACGTGGGAACGTTTCGCTAGAATAGAGATCTCCCATCTGGTAAATTGAAAACAATATTATTTGTCTTACGCTATCTTCTAATCCCAGCTGTCCGCTTTCGTTTCTTCCCCAGACGTACAAGGATCCGCATTCTAAGAGGAAGAAATGCAAACTTTGAGTCACAATAATATTTCACAATGGCAATATTAACTTACGTGTTAATACCATAGAATGGGACATCCCTGCTGAAATATCTGAGATTTCCTCCACGGAAGGTTTCAGAGTTGAAAAAAATTCGATTTCCTAAATCAAAGGGATAGGTGTCATTCATATTACTTGGAATTCTGGTTTGTCATGATTTTCTCCATGTCCCAGACGACCCATTTCACCCTTTCCTGCTGAATATAAAGTTCCTGAATCTACAAAGAAATTAGAAATACTCGACTCTCTCTCGTTTTTTGATATAAATGTTTACGTACTGGCAAGTACAAGAGTGTGCTGAGAGCCACAGGCAACTTTATTGATTGACTTGTCTAAATCTAAGAACTAATACATTAATGACTCATTATTCTGGCCTCGGACCTTCTGCACCAATTTTGGCTTATATATAATAGCATTACCGCCCCGATGACCTAATGCACCTTGTCCTTTCAAATAAGAACTTTGATGTCCCCATGTGTAAAGATTTCCATTTTTAGTAATCGCAGCTGTATGATATCCTCCACAACTAACTTGTGAAATTTCTTCGTTATTGTCAAATTCAACTTTACCAGGCTCCATTGTAAATTCAGCTAAAGAAAATTATAAACTTGAAAAGACATACATGAAGTTGTTCTTCCTAGTTGGCCATATCTATTACTCCCATATGAAAAAAGTTGTCCATTCGCTGAAAAAAATTCAATATTTAATTAATATATTTCATTTAATTGTTATTTCATTCAATTCAATAAATATATGAATAAATATACAAAATTTTTATATATTTGATTTATTTATTCTAATTTCAATAACTCAGTAATTAAATTTTTTTTTTCATTAATTTAATAATAATATTTAATTTAATGAGCACATCAAAATGACTCAAAATATATAATACTTAAATTCAATATAATAATTATATTCAATCAATTATTAAATCATATAATGAAATATTATATTCAATTGATTATATTCAATTTAAATATTAAATTTAATTATCATATTCAATTAATATTTAATTCTATAATATTAAAATTATGTCAATAAATCTATATAATAAATTTTTTATAAAAATTTAATAGGTCATACTGACCAATAAAAGCGGTATGATCAAATTTAGCGGATATTAAATTTATATTAGTATTTTCAAATCCATCAACAATTTCAGGTTTCATTGAAAGCCCGGTTTTTAACTTTTTTTTTAAAAGTGATTGCCACAAATTATAAGAAAAAAAAGGTGATCCCCAACGCCATAATGTATAGCCAACATTTGTTGAAAATGTTTTTTTTCTATTTTGTTTTACTATAAATTTTGAGCATTTAGAAGATACAAAATTAAAAGTTTGTAAATCCAATCGATTATTGGATCTGAGTGAAGCCATCATACATAAGCTTTAAAACATATAATTTTATTAGTAATAGGTACAAAAAACCGTGCCTTTTAGAGAAAATGTCTGACGATTTGGTTGATAACCTTGGTTCCGCTATTCTTTCTTATGTACGCTCAACTTCTCAACATGAGCGAAGTGAGGCGGAAATTAAATTGCATCATTTAACGAATACTTTACCAATGGATAATGTAGCTTCTACACTATTAAAAAGGTATCAAATAAAATAATTATTTTTTAAATATTATATCTAATTTTTTTTTTAAAAAAATTAACTTTTTTTCAGATTGGCAAACCCCAAAATCTACAATCTCGACACTAATGATGTAACTGCTATGCAATATCTGTGTCTTACGATGCTTGATCAGTCAATCAAAAGTCAATGGCAGATTTGGGACAATGCAAGACGAGATAACCTTTTGAATTCAATTCTTGAAATTATAACAAGTAGGCTTACTATAAATAAGAAAATTAAAAAAAAAAAAAAAAAGAAAATAATTTCAATCAAACAAAATCAATATTAAAAGAGTAGAATTTTTATCGATAGAACAGAATTAAAATTAGTAGAATGAAATAATTATTGATAAAATAAAATTATTATAAAAAGATGAAAAAATCTTACAAAAAAATTAAATTATTTTAAATAAAATTTAATTATTTTAAATAAAGTTTAATTATTTTAATTAATGTTAAAATAAAATAAAATTATAAAAAAAAGTTTTATGAATATTATTTTAAAATGAAGTTAAATTAGAAGAAATCGACTGAAAATAAAATGAATTTATTATAGATAGAATAAAATTATAATGATATTTTTTTTTGTCATATTTTCAGTTCCTGAGTCTCTTCCAAACAGCATGTCCCAACAAAAAATTGCGGGATTAATAAGTTATCTTTTAACTATTCTTAAGCTAGACGAATGGAATTCATTTGACTCTTTTTTTTCATTGAATTTGACATATGTAAAGCTAATTATAAATATAGTTATTATGCGGGAGTTGTTAGAATGTAGCTCCCCAATAATAACAGAAAAGTCTGCCACTACCAAAGCAAGAGCTATAATAAGGTCGTTAGAGGTATAATCTATTATAATGTTACTAAGCATAATTTTCGTTGTGTTTTATAATCATTTTTTTTATTATTTTTTCAGACGGTTGATTCATCAGTAATTGAGGTATTAAGACAAGCACATAAATTTCTAGAACTTGACAAAAAAACATTGGCAAATGATTATGTTATAGCAGATGTAAAAAACAAAACTATTTTAGCAGATTTAACATTGGATTTAATAAGGTTTGTTAAATTTTCTTAAATCTTTATTTATAGTACCTGGAGTAATCGTATTTCTGTTATGTCTTTAATTATTAATCAATTAGATCAATTAGTTTTTTATATTTTGATTAATTTACCAGATTGTCAAACTGTAAGACTTTTATTAATATTTAAAAAAATTTCAGTCCGCATTAAATGCGCTAATTGATCTAAGTATTGGAATTGGTACACGTAGAAATAAAAATTATCCTTGTTTGGATTTATCATTGAATGATTTAATTCGATTTACTGAGACTATTGCTACTGTTACTGAATTATCATTGAATCGTAAACCCGATAATTCTGAAGTAAGGTTTTTTCAAATTTATTATTCAACAAATTTTAATAAATTTTCTCTTACAAATTTTTTTTATGAAAAATTTTTTTTTTAAAATTCTTTTCAGATATTGAGCTGTCAAAAAAAAACGTCTATTATGCTTAAGGATTATCTTGACAGATCACTCGAAGTCTTACTTCAACGAATCTCACCAGAACTAACAAGCAGGATTTGGAGGTATTTTTTGCCATGAAGTAATTTAATAGAGTTGAATTATAGACAGTCCATTTGGTTAATGATAACACATCCAGAGCTTTCTATAAGTACAGCAGGAATGGCAGCTTCAGGATTTTTTGTAACTCGAATGTGCAAAAATGCAAAGTATTCTGAAGGATTACCTGAATGGTTTGAGATAGAAAAGTATGTGGGTAAGAGAAAAATTTTTATTTCAAAAATAAACGATTCAGGTCTTATTTATTTGCGAATAATACGTTCCGGTGATCCCTCATGTCATGATTTTGTCAAATATTTGGTTAATCAATGGAAAGAAACTGGATTAATTAATGATGATATTTGGCCCATAGATAAGGTTAAATCTGAAATTTTGAATAACTTTAACATTACGGGGTAAATATTTTGTAATGATTTTATGCTTATAGGCTGAAAGCGCCGTCATGGATAGAAATGTTAATTATTGCAATGATGGATAATGACTTAACGATTGAATTCAGCAATGATGATGCTGTAGCATACTTTAAAAAAAATAGCAAACTTCCTCTTCATTTGACAAATTCTTCTGCTTCTTCTTCTTATGTTGAAAATTATGCAGCATTACGATGTTCCATACAAATTCCGATTCTGGGGTTATGGAATCATTCTGATGACTCAAGAGGTGATAAATGTATAGTTAGTTAAAATAAATGGCTAATTTATTTTTCTGTGCAGGAAAATTATTTGAAGCTCTGAAAATCATAGGACAGATGCTCAAGCTGGTTCCTTGCTTAAACTATACTGCTGCATATGATCCTATAAGTGTAGGATTTTGATGTATAAATTTTCTCTTCTTCAGATTTTAAAATTACAAATACCGAATATTATCAGATTGCCAGAAAAATTGAAACAATCTATTTCTCCTGCTTATTTATTGCTTGATTCTTATTTTAATTTGTTAGAAATTGTTGCTCAAAAAGTCAAAACTGATATTAAGTTTGGGTCAATTAGTAAGAAAATTTTTCAAACTCAAATATATATCAGATATTTCTAAATTGCAAAGTAATCAAAAATGGATAAATGAATTTCATTCTATTATTACCGCTATAATATTGAATTTCAAATTTGAGCAATCTGAATCGATGCATTATCTAGAAGCACGGTTAGCAATTACACATCTGCATGCGTTAATGTATTGCGCGCATTCATGCGTTTGTCTGCATTTAGGTATTTTCATGTATTTGCCTGTCTGCAAAATGATAGATGTTTCCTTAGTCGTCTTGATGCAATCGGAACTTGCGCAAGTCTCATTGGGCATTCTGGAATAGATTTACGCCCAATACTTGAATTTGTACTTGATAGAAGTTTTTTGGATGCAATAAATGAAGAAGGAGTAGAACCAACGCCAGTGTTTGTTTCTGGAAGAATTGAGAATTGGCATGATCAAGCATACTTCATAAGACGCAGAGGTTTATCTGCTTTGATTGAAATTTGTAAAAGTGATATGGGGCATGTTGAGAAATATTTAGAATACATTGCAGCTCAAGTGCAAAAAAGACTCTTATCAACAGCAGTGGGTGGTTCATTCAAAAATTTTGTAATGTTGGTTTCTTAGATTCATGAGTCTGAAAGAGCTTTGTTAACGGAAACCATAATTTCTGCAGCTAGCGCTACTCAAAAGATATACATTCAGGTTCAGTAAATTCGAGAAATATCAATTTCAGGAACGTCTTATATCTGAACTTGCAAGACCAATCATTAATATTTTTGAAAAAATTGATTATAGAAATATATTTTCGTCTGTTGTAAGTTTGATAGTATTAAGACATATATGAACTCAGTCAGAACTTATTATGCATACTTTGGGACCTCCAAGTGCTTTCACACACAAACCGACTTGCGACAAGTTAGCGGAAAATAGGTAGAAAATTTGTTAACGTTTCCTTTTTTATTTAGACGCGCTTTGGCAAGAATTTTAGCACAAATTGAATCTATTTTCAAGAGAACTGAAATACCGAATACTCAATCTACACTTGATGCAGGAAATTATTATCGCTCGAAACCAGAAGTCCCAATACCAAAAGATATCAGCCGAACAAGCAGATTATTATTATCAGGAAATGATGTATCAAAAGAAATATTTTTTCCGATTCATCATCCATCAGAAATGTTGGTAAAATCATTATTATTACCAATATTGAATCTAACATCAACTTTTCAAAAACTTTGGAGAAGACAAGTAAGTAGAATTTTTCACATAAAAAAAAAAGACAGTGATTGAAAATCCACATATCGAACCAATGATCAAATTAAGTGAAGAAGAAGTTAGGGAATTATTGGGTGGTTCTGCCTCAACACAAGGTATCATTTTTTTTTTTTTTTTTTTTTTTTAGAAATGACAACCCTATTTCCAATACCTGAAGTATTATTAGCTGATGCAGTAATTTTAACAAGACGACATATGTTTCATATAAGATGTTTGTTATACAAGTAAGATATTTTTTTGAAGTTAGTTTTTCAATAGAATCATTGGTTATATGGCAAATGTACATGGAGGTTTTTTCGGTTATCCAGGCATACAAAATATTTTGAAAAGTTTGGCTGAAGAAAGTATTTTGCATCTTCCTTCAAATCAATTTGATTCCCAAATTTCACATCTTTGGATTAATGTTTTTTCGGAAAAGAATCTAGCTGGTTTAGCGAAATGTGGATTTCCTACAAATGCATTAATTTCTCATAATCTCTTGGATATACTCAAATGTTCAGTAGATAAACTGGAAAAAGAAATACTATTATTGGAAAAATTTCGAGCTGAAATTAATAAACAACAAACGACCCAGAAAGGGCTCTCACTCTTTTTAGTTCTTGGATATGGAGTGTGCAGCTTTGCAACTCATATATTAATCATTATAGATTCCTTACTCCATATTCGCGGATCTTTCACGACACCGGAACCGCCAACATTACTACGTACAAACAACAAAGGCTCATTCATAGAGGCTGATTTTCAGCTTGGGGACGACGATCAAACAATAATGAAAGAGCAGTCAGTTGTTCTTTCTGATATTCCCGAACTTAAACGGAATTTGTACGATGATAATGGAATAATGGAGGCTCTGATAGGAACCTGTGTTAGACTTAGTAGATTTCCAAATCTAAAGGTTATTTCGGAATCCTATAGAATCTTACGTGCTTATGCTAAACAAGCCACAAAAAATATTTCTCCTATAACAGATTGCACAAAATATCTCTTGAAACAGATTTTTCAAGCATGTATCATGAATGTTTTTGATTTGCCGCAATTTGATCCTCTTGCTATGGATGACAGTCCATCTGAGGAAATATGTACTCCATTACAGAATTTTCTGAATGGAAAAGATTCTGAAATTTCATTGCTAAATGCGTTAAGTAGCACTATTTATGAAATACTGCGAGGAATCTGCCGGTTAGATTTGTCACATGTTTTTTGTTGTCTTAATCTTGTCTTATACTCTATCTTCATATCTTTCACTATATGTTCATATCTAACAAGAAATGTTAATATGTGCAACTCCTTTTAGATGCTATAGTTTAGCTTGTTGCAAGGTCGACAGAGATCCCAGTGATGCCAGAAATATTGTATTGTGTCCAGAGCTCTATGAATGTTTAGCATCATTATCAAAGTTGCCAAATCAAATAAATGCAGAAGACTTAGAAGTGAGTATATATAGACGCCATGAATAAATTAATTCTTTTCAGGTTTTTACTGCCGAGCTTATCAAGTCGGGTGACAAACATGATAGCAAATCGTGCAAAGCTGTAATACGTGATTTAATAGACAAAAATTTGTTGGCTGGAAAGACTGGGTCAGGGCAACCCTATGAATTGCCCGACGCGTTTAAAAAATCTCAGAATTCAATTCCAACGTCGGCAGTGAATTATGTAGAAGAAAAGTTATCTCTTGAATTCTTGTTTGGAGCATAATTGTTGTCATTTTCACGATAATTAACACAAAGACTATAACTTGTTTTGTCACATAATGTGTGGTCGCTAGCTTGTGTGCAAACATTTAAAGCGTTGATTTTCGATTTAGGCTTTCTTACAGCATAATCTAGAGATTTGATAAAAGTAGCTTTTTATGGAAACCGAGACAAGAATAATTGCCGCAGTCAAAACGATCTCAGCTGGTGTACGTAATAAGCCATTTACAGAGACTGCGGCAATGTCTTTGTGTAATGACATCCTTAATACGTAAGTAGTACAGAGGAAAATTGTCATTGACGAACATAATATACACAGTCGGGAGCTACATGATGAATTTTGCTCCAAAAAGTTGAGTAAGAATGATGAAATTAGAACGCCAACATTGCATAATCTTACTTACACAGATGTAAGACATAATTCCTTTTTATGAAAACCACTGCAATAATAACTTCAGCGTATTCAAAGCCAATCAACTTCTGAGGCTGAATATGATTTTACCTCTAAGTAGGAAGAAAATTAAATTGTAGTCGTCTCAGTACATCCTACGATGCCCGGTCACCACGTGATTGTAAAATAATTAATTCATCGAATACGGCTCATGCACCTTTCTTTCGTAGGGTATGATCAGATATCTAAATTATGATTTTGAGAATGTTGAGAATTATAAATATATTATAGGTTGCTGATGTTCTAAGGAGACGACAGGAAACACGTGAAGTTAAATTCACGGAAGTGAGTGAAAGTTTCCATAATTATTTATTATCAAAGAATGTAGTTAAAGAACTCGAAGAAGCTACATTCAGACCTTTGGTAGATTCTATGAGTCAAAAAATCTGGAAACGTCATTATGGTAATATGTCGGATATATCAGTTTTTGAGAGATTGAGTGAAATCTCAACTCAAAAACGTATAGCTGAACAACAAAAATATGAAACTCAAAATCAAAAAAGAAGTAGAAGAGTGTATGATCTCAAAACGACCTTATTCATAAGGTAAGCAAATAAAATTATTAAATATTTTATTAGACTAAAAGAAGATGCAATAAGACGTCAAATTCATAAAGAAAAAATTGAAAGAGAAATGGTGAGAAAAATTATTAAATATATAATTTCACAGTATCCTGTAAATAAAAAAAAGTTAAGTAGACGCCAATCACCACCTGTTTATATTTTAAAAAAAATCCATGAATTTCGTCAACCTTTTCGACCATACCCACAACTTTGTAAAAGGTCTAGAATTTTAGCAAGTGAAAGAACATTGAGTGATTTAGTAGCAGAAAGGTAATTCAAAAAAAAAAAAAATTTTTTTTTTTTAGCGAAAAAAAAGCTTTAGAAAGTAGAAACTTATTAAAAAAAAAATTAGCAGATAAAAAAAAAAAACAAAATTCATTTATAAAACCTAAAGTTTATGATAATCAGGTAATTCAAAAATAAATTTTTTTTTTAAATTTTCTGATAGTCACATGAACAAAGACAAGAGCGTTATAAACAGAAAGCTGAAGTTTTACGTAAAACAAGGTAATTGAAAAAATTTTCAACAAATCTTTCTAAGAGAATTCGAAGAATTAAAAGAATGCACATTTAGACCAATAACAAATACTAATATAAAAATACCTTTGAAGAAAATTCAAGTTGAAGGAGTTGATAAGTAAGTTTCAGTAAAATAAATTTATATTGAAGATTTATGTATCGTATTCTTATGGCACAAAGGGCTGCAGACGAACAAAAAAATAGAGAAAAAAAAGCTTTTGGTGAAATAAAAAGTAAACTAAGTAATTTTAGAAATTAATTTAAATGACTTGAATTTAATCTTTTATTTTCAAGAACTTTATTAACAAGAAATTCAATATCAGCATTTGAATCAAGTTTTAATATTCTAAAAAAAAATAAGTATTAAATATTACTTACTCAAGTAATGTTCTAACTTCTTGAGCTGTTAATGATTCACCAAAATTTGTCAATATATTCATAATTTGATCATGTGAAATTGAATGATTCTGTAAAAAAAAATTTTTTTTTTTTTTTCATACCTCTTTTATAAATAATATAAAAAAAGATTTAATAAATTCTGGATTATCATTATTTGCATCTATACTTTTTAACCAATCAGATAATTCTTTTTCAGATTTTCCATTAAATTTTTTTAATAATTCTATATCTTTTTGGTCGGGAGCATAATCCTATAATTAATTATTATAAATATAATTACTTGTTTTCTTATTTTCGTAATTGTTTCTTCTAATGTTATATTAGAATTATTCTTTATTTAATAATTATTTAAATAATAACATACCTTCATTTCAAGTAAAGCTTTCAATGCTTTAATTTGCTTTATAAATTTATTAACATTAATTTAATGAATTACTTACAGGTTCTTCTTCAATAATTACAGATTCTATTCCCGATTCAGTCTCTGATCCAATTTCAGTTCCTATTTCATCTTCAGTTCCTGCTTCTTCGTCAATAATTGATGATAGGTTTTCTATATTCTAAAAAAAAAAATTTAAAATAAAAAAAAAAAATTTTTTTGTACCTCCCATGATTTTTCATACGTAGACGATTCATCAGAATCTTCTAAAAGACTTTTTTCAATTTCAGAATTTGATTCATCGTTTTTTGATAATTTCTAATATTAATTATTATATTACATTAACGAACATTTTTTGATAATTGATGTTTTTTTTTTTTATTTCTTAAAAATTCAATTTTTTCTTCTGCTAAATATCTATATTGAATCTAATAAAAGATTAAATAAATGATTACGTACCTCATCACCATCAATATTCTCAGGTGTATAACCACACAAAAATATATATTTAATAATATTCCATTTCTTGAAAAATTTTTTTTTTTTTTTTTTGAACTTACACTTCTTGGTACTCTTTTTTCTAAACTTTCTTTTTGGACTTCAAGAGTTAATTTACGTTTATAATTTCTTTCGATATTGTAAGAAATAGGTTTATGAGGATCCAAATTAAATACATTATCTAAATAACGACATATTGGCGGATCTTCTGATCTTTCAATTCGTGGTTTCCAGTCATTTTCTAGTTTTTTTCGTTTTGTATATTGCTCATAAGTTTCTCCTCTTTCACTTTCAGTCTCACATACAATCAATTCATCAATGCTATCATCTGTTGTGGTTTGTCTCATAACAGTACCACTCTCATCTTCGCTATTACTATTTGATATCTCATTATCTTTATTCAATGTTATTACTACACCAGCATAATTATTATTATCATTATTATTCATATTTTTACTGTTAAGATTATTATTAGCCCTGATAGATGGTTTATTAATTATAAGAAAAATCTTTTGAATTATAATATTACGTCAAGTAAAATTTTCCGGTGAACCTTCAGATCTCATAAATATTTTATCTAAATTTTTTTTATAAATTTGTAAAATCTTTTTTTTTTTTTTAAGAGAATTTTTTAAAGTTTTTTTTTTAAAATTTTTTTTAAAAATTTCTTGATAAATTTTTGATTTCAGACATGATATCTGAAGATGGTACTAATTGTCGTATCCATGGTAAAACTTGACGTTCTACTTGTGAAGGATATTGTCGCCTAACGATTTTTTGAAATTGAGTGTAACGTAATAACATCTCAGTGAACGTCTGAAGTATAGATATAGATTTTTTTTTTATTTAAATACTTGATTTAGAACTTCCATGCCTCTTGTGAGATTTGTAAATGATTGGAGCGTATGATTTTTTATATTCTTCATTGAGCTATTCCATGATGTTGTAAATTCAACTGCCTAATTTAAAAATTAAAAAAGAAAAATAAGAATTTTTACCGTAGTTTCCATAACTGTAACGTCAATAACATTTGAACTTTTCTCTTCCTTATTTAAATTTATTTCAACAGAATCTAAGAATCTTGTAAGTTGCTCAAATTCTTCAAGAAGCTTGATTCGTACATAATTAGCTATTTGTTCTTGCAACAAATTATCTAATCTGAGAATTTTTTTTTTTAAAATTAAGTTACTTGGTTCTCGCATCTATTTGAAGATTTCTTTGATTATATATACTTAATATTAAATCATAATTATTAATTAGAAAAACTGTTTTTGTAATGTCCCTTAATAATAAATCAGAAGTACGCGCAATTTCTAATGACATGGTCTAAAAAAAAAAAAAAAAAAAAAATAAATTACTTGCAAAAAATTTTCACCAGCTATTTGAAGCTGATTTAATGGACTATTCAAAGCACCAATACATCTGAAAAAAAAATGAAAAAAAAAATTTGTTTTACCGAACTCCAATATTTTTACTACGATGATCCAAAATATAGAATGCGTTAGAAAATTCTGCAAAACTTTAATTATAATTTAAAATTATATAATACCGTCTAATTATATAATGTGGATGAGTACGATGAGTCAATGGTATATTATCAACTAATAATTGTATTGGGGCTTTTTTTAATGATTGTACATGTTGCTCAAAAAGAGTACGTAATCTTGGCCATAATATTTTTTGTATTTCATCAAGATAATCATTCAGTATTATTATACGTCGTTTTTTCATTATTAATCTAAATTATATAATAAAAAATTAAAAAACTTTAATAGAAAAAAAAATAGAATTATTAGAAAATATTTAAAAGAGATCTAAACAAATATTAATAAATTAAATTATTAAATAAAAAAAAAATATTAATGAAAAGAAGAAAAAATTTATAATATATATTACCGGTTATAATCATTTATTAAAATAATTATCATTATTCCAATTGTATCAAATGAATTTGATATCGAATCTTTTAAATTTTCTTGAAAATATTCAAATGTTCTGAAAAAAAATTTTTTATTTTTTTCTTATAAACCTTTGAAATATGTCGAAGAAAAAATTTTTTATTTCAAGAGCTGAATAAGTAACTCTTTCCGCATTTAAAGACTCATTTGATATAGATGATAAAGACATAGTTGTTCTAGATTCTGTTTTATTATTTAAAGAATCAACAATAACAGTTGTCTGTTGTTGTTGTTGTTTTTGAATTTCATTAGGTTGATTTAATTGTAATTTATGTATGAAAAATTCAATAAGAAAAACATATTCTGCTGTACAAGCATCGAGCAATAATTTTTGATGTGATCTAAAATTTAAAAAAAAAAAAAATATTTCTTACCTAAATAATGATTCTATTGATTGTTGATTATCTGTTGTGATATTACTATTTTCTTCCAAAGATTCTTCTTATTAAATTATTTGAGAGATTATACTTACGAGAAGATGGTATAGCAGATGATAAAATTGGGTCATCATCTAATGTTGATAAAATTAATTCACGATCTCCAAGACTAAAAAGAAAACATTTAACTCCAAAAAAAAATAGTGCTTATAATAATACTATTATTAATAATATATTTTATAATTTTCATAGAATTAATATTAATTATTAATTTTATATAAGTCTATTTTTAATACACCCTTTATTTTTAAAATAGTTTTTTCATTTTTTAAATT